>JASDQU010309116.1:64469-83226 GCA_032191745.1 Picea mariana
CCTCATCACCTCTCTAAGAGGCGGGGGACATTACAGGTCGAAACCAAGGAGTTACATAGGATCCTCCTCCATTTAGGAGTCTTGTTACAAAATATTCCAACAAAATCCTAACAAATTCCTATTTTTTTGGGATTTTGTCTATGATGATAAATGCCTTTTGAAGCAGGTCATCCTAATTGATCTGGAGATGGAACACATGACTCTCATGTGCAACCAACTCCTAGGAGACCATTTGAACCTTCCTTGATAGGTGGAAACCTCCCAACAAGGTGAATATCCAAACAATAACCACTACAGGAAATTCCATAGCATCGTTGTAAAACAGTTTTGCACATTCCGTAGAGCCCTTTGTGTGTCTGGCTAGGTGATTTTGTAGTGCCTTTTATGTCTCTAATATCTCTCTAACCATAACAGGTTTTTCAAAACTAAGAGAGTTTTTGTTATTTGGTATGTGATGAACAAAAACCTCCACCAATTTTCAAAAATACCTACTCATTTGTTCATAATCCAAGTTTTAAGTTAATCACTCAAAAATTGCAGAATCACAACATGCTCTCAGCAGAAACACAGTGTGGTCTTTGAGAGGGTGTTTGGAGGCCTTCCTAGAGGATTTTTGGGATGAAAATATGGCTGGAAAGCTTATGATGTCTTCTACACAATGGAATCATTAAGTACTGCAAATGTCTTCTCAAAACCCCTGAAAAACTGACTTGAAGTCAAGCTGTCCAAAAGTACAGGAACCCTCCTATAGCAATTGTATTTTGGGAAATTATCTCAAATTATAATACAATCTTATGTGTTAAAAAGCCCCTTCTTCCTCCATTTAACCCATTCCCTTCCATAGAAGTGATCAGAAGGTTGAGAGAAGAAGTTCATACAAGGTGCACTTGGAGCATGGTAAAGAGGAGCCCGGACCAGGTTCACGAAATGGTGGTCGACTCAGATTGTAAGGTATAATATTTGTATTATGAATAAAAGAATTACATTTTCATATCCCAAATGATGGTGTCTGGAGTATTTTTATTGATTTATACTTAGCATATAACATCTAACCCTAACTTATGGATATAATAGCATGCTTGTAGTTCTTTGTTTGCCTATCTTTGGATGCAGGTCAACCTTGGGAGGAGGCGTGCAGTCATCGAAACTACCAAGCTCGAGGAGATCATCACCAGACATGGGATCAAAGGTATAGTTACCCAATCTCTTCTCTTATTTGCTTTCTTTACATTAGTTTTGGTATGTTTGGGGTAGAGTAAAATTGATTGATTTTTAGATGGTTATTCGATCTGTCTACATCTTAAACCCTGGTGTAGTTAAAGGGGGGGTTTTCCCACTATCAGAACTGGCGACCATACTGGGGAAGCCTCTAGGGTTTTTTAGGGGATTTTTTGATTGTTTGATTGGTTTTTTTACTTTTCAATTTTCTTTTGATTTTTTTTAGTATGTCAAGGGATTCTGGTCACCTTCAAGTGCAATACCAGTTGTCCCAGCCCTGTAAGACTGCCTGATATTTTCTTTTTTTGGAAAGATACAGAGGTGTACGTGCCCTGTCTTGAGTCAGCCCGCGTACATACACGCTCTTCTCAGTAAACAAACCTCATACATACATAGGTTGTTGATGCAACAACCCACGTCTATGCTTCAAGAATTTTTTTGAAAAAGAGGGAGTTTGCCTCTTTCTTGATTGAAGTTCACACTTCTCAGGGTTTTCTTGGATCAGTCTAGAGTCTTTGTTTACAACCATAGCCTGGGTATAGAGTTCAGTTTACTTGTTTTCTTGATTTTCTTGTGTTTACTTTTAAAAAGGGTTTTGAGCAAGCTGTTGAATTATAAATCTGCCTTCTAGATTTCTTGATTGAATCCCTGCGATCCGCAGTGGGACAAAAGGTTTTTTCTAGTCTTGTTTCAGACTTTTTATCCTTTTTTACTTGCTTTGAAAAAAAGAAAAAGATTTGTTTTAGTTTTCCTCTTTAAGGCAATTTAAAAAAAAAAAAAAAAAAGATTTTCTTTTCAGTTTGGTAAAGTAGTTAGAGTTGGTTATTTGCAAAAAGGAAAAAGAGTGTGTTTCTCAAGTTCTTTCTTGATTTATTGAAGCATAAGTAGCTTGTATTCAAGAAAAATTATGTTTTAGGTTTTATTTACAAGATCTTGAAAAGTTAGTTAAATAAAAGTTGGTTACAAAGAGTTAGTTACAAAACTTTGGTTATGAAGTAATTTTTCTTTCAAGTACTTTAATTTTCTCCTCTTTTTGTCTCTTTATAAAATCATGAGTTTCACCACCATATCCCATGAGTAAATCAAGCCTTTAAAAAGAATGCTTAATCTAAAATAAACTAGACTTTTTATGTTTGTAGGGTCAACCAACTAGTTTAGGGCTAGGGCCTTGAATTAGGTTGGAGATGAAACTCTTCAAGGCCACTTAAATAAAACATTGGAGTCTGAGTCAGGGAGTGCTTCAAGTCCAATGTCGTAAGAGTTAGCCGGGACCCCCCTCTAACACATGGGATAAACACGAGGTCATGTGAGGAAAGGCAACAGATATAACCCCTCCAAAGTTGGACTGAACGTAGTGGGGATTATATATTGAGGGTCTTTCTTGGGAATAATATCGATCGCAATTGCCTACAGAGCTTCGTGGACCTCGCATCCATTAGAGATCCTTAGTTTTCTTCCAGACCACTTTATTTCGACACAATTGAAGGGCTTCAGACTTGTTATCTTGCTCATTATGATCTGCCTGACTGTCGACTATACCCGCTCGGTGACTGACTGTGAGCTGACAACCTAGTTGCCAATTTTTACAGTCTTACACAGGTGACTGTGGGGGTATACCAAGGTACCTAGGGCGGACATCAGATCGAGCTTTGCAGAGTATACTCGAAGGGTGCTTCCGTGTTTGATTTGCACTTACACTGGTTAGTTTCTCTAGTGTCGATTGGCGTAACTGTCCTTCCCACTACTTAGTCATCTGCTTGATTTTCCTTTAGGAAATTTTAGTGTGTGCTCTGTGCTCCCTAGTTTTCCACAATGAGTTAGTCAGTCATTACTTTGGGTCTCTAACCTAAGGTGGTAGACCTCCCACTCCGCTGATCATGAGGACTCTTTGGTCTTCCGCTTGGAAATGTGGAGCTGCCTCTTCATAGGCATTGTTTTTATACCACTGGTTCGCCAGAGTCGGTGTGTGGGACATTTATGGACTTGAATGATCCCGCAAGGGTAGAACCTGTGCATAATATCTTCATGGAAAAATTTCTTGATGATACCAAACAAGGAACCCCTTTGCAAGGGGATTCTTGTGCTTTTCCTTTCTTTGGAAACGTTGGTGTCCCTTTGATGACCACTTTTTACATTCCTGGGTTGAATGTGGGACTACCAGTTTGGTTGGGTACCATTCCAAATGTATTGAATGCTCTTGATGCTTCTCATTTAAGCACCTTATGTCATGGGCATCATGTTGATGTCCCTTCGTCAACAAAGTCTTCTCCTCCTCCTTCTACCTTCTCTGGTGAAAGTATAGATACTAGTAATCAAAAGTCTAAACAAAATAGAAAGAGGAAAAATAGGAAGAAGATGTCACCAACCTCTATGAGTCATGTTGGAGATAGGTCATCAATCTCTGCAAGTCATGTTGAAGACCGACACCTAGCCTTTGCGAGTCATGTTGGGGAAAAACAACCAACCTCTGCTAGTCATGTTGGAAATTTATCACCAACCTCTGCGAGTCATGTTGGAGATAGTTCGTCAACCTCTGAAAATCGTGTTGAAGACCAATGCCCAGCCTCTGCAAGTCATGTTGGGGGCATGAACCTAGTCCTTGCAAGTCATACTAGAGTTCAACAACCAACCTTTGCTAGTCATGTTGGAGATTTGTCAACAACCGATGCGAGTCATGCTGGGGGAAAACAACCAACCTATGCTAGTCATGTTGGAGATAGGTCATCAACCTCTGCAAGTCATGTTGAAGACCATCACCCAGCCTCTACAAGTCATGTTGGGGGCATGAACCTAATCCCTGCAAGTCATACTGGAGTTCAACAACCAATCTCTACTAGTCATGTTGGAGAGTTGTCAGCAACTGATGCGAATCATGTTGGGGGAAAGAACCCAACCTCTGTAAGTCATTTTGGGGGAAAAATTCTAGTCACTACTAGTCATACTGGTAATAGGTCTGTAGCCTATGCGAGTCATGTTATCAACCCATCACCAACCTCTGCAAGTCATGTTGGATATGTGCAACCAACCACTGATAATCATGCTGGGGGAATCAATTCTATTGAGAGACCTATACGGATAGGACATAAGCCTAAGTTCCCTTGTAGGCTTTGCAAGGGATATCACCTTACTCATATGTGCCCTGACATTCAAGAGGTACAAATATTGTGGTCCCTATCTGCAAGCTCTTTTGATTCTGAGTCTTCTGAGGTTTCCTCACAGCTTATTCATCTAGTGGTTGAGAAAGTGCTCGTGCTGATGAAATATTTGGCTAATCCCACTCCTCTTTTGGGGGGTGATGTGCCTTCATACAATGTTGTCTCGCAACATATTCAACCAATGGTTGAGGAAGTGGTCGTGCCGATGCAATATTCGACTGATCCCACTCTCCTCTTGGAGAGTGTCAAGTCTACCAAAGTGGTCACGTCGATGTAATCGCCAACTGATCTCACTCTTCTCTTGGAGAGTGATGTGTCTACCGACTATGTTTTTAGCATTTCCAGTTTAGTACTTTCAGAACAAGGAGGTATTTTGCTCACTTCGATCACACCCCCACCAAGCCCTAGGATGGTTTCATTTGATTGGAATGACCTTGTTGAGCCTCATCTTCCTTCTTTGGCACCCTTTAAAATAAGGGCTTAAGTTAATTCAAACAACATTTATCGATGTATTGTGGATGAAGGAGCCTCTGCAAGTATTTTATCCTCCTCGGCTTGGCAAGCTTTGGATTCTCCCGAGCTTGTGTATGCTTCGCATAAGTTGTTGGCTTTTGACAGACGTCCTAGTGAATATTTGGGGATTCTTCCTTAGTTTCCTATCTCGTTAGGTGGGAATACTTTCCTTGTCGATGTTATAGCGGTGCAAGGCTCGTTATATTTCAATATGCTTCTAGGGCGTGATTATGTATATGCTATGAATTCTGTGGTGTCTACACTCTTCTTGGTGATGAATTTCCCTCATAATGGAAGCATTGTCATTGTCGACCAGCTGACATATGATAATCGCCATCCTAATTTGACATTATTTCAGGCTTCTCCTTTATATGTTCCTAGTATTTGTGTAGACTCTACCCCGCGAGACTCCCTCATGAGCACGCTTTGTTGTCTTTCAAGCTCACTTTGAAATTCGAAAGCAACATCCAATGAGACTGTATTTATTTTTTTCGATCTCGTCTAGATTAACTGAGAAAATTAACCCCCTGGAGTCTTCTTTAAGCCCTTTTCAGACTCTCTAAACATGAAAATATTATCAAGCGATCTTGTTTTCATTCACACTCGCCAAACTCAAATTTGAAGACACATTTGTTTGGCAGTAGTATACCCCTTTTTCGGTCCGGATGGCTAATTTCATGAATAAAGGTATGCTCTAGGAACTTTGGTTCGCTAGAAGAGTATTCTCAGATGTAAGTTTAACCCTTTTTCGGGCCTAAGGGACTAAATCTTCGAAAAAGGAGCAATCTCCTTGGTTTTGGTTTATCACTTTTTTTGGGCCTTGGAGATTACTTACGAAAAAGGAGCCCCCACAGAGTCCATAGTTAAGCTCTTTTCAGACTCCCTAAAATTGAAAAGATCGCCAAATGACCTTATTCATTCACACTCATTAAATTGGTCCAGAAGAACATCTACTAACATGAGTTTAACCCTCTTTCCAGCCTGTAGATTATAGCGGAAAAAGGTACACCTCAGGAGATTCGTCTCGTCAGGAGAGTTCTCCTCAGTAACTTTTATATTTTTGGGGGCTAAGGAGACTAAACTCAAAAAAGGCTGAGTCCATAGTTAAGCTCTTTTCAGACTCCTTAAAATTGAAAAGATTGTCGAGTGATCTTGTCTTTGTCACACTCGTTAAAATGGTTTTGAATAGACGTCTTTTCGGTGCAAGTTTAACCCTTTTTTGAACCAACTAGACTATCTTCGAAAAAGGTACTCTTTGGAGTCTTATTTTACGTTTTTTCAGACTCTTTAAACGTAAAAAAACTACCGAGATTACCTTCTCTAGGCTTGTAAAAATTACATTGTAGGGGGTTTTATTGATTTTTTCTTAATCGCATTTGCATCTCTGCATCTTTGGCCTAATGTCGAATCCATGTTGCTCTCAACTGAACCTTTGAAGCATGCCTTATACGCAAGACTTGTAGCACTCTTTGCCTTTGCGACCCGACACCTTGACCCATGGAGGCATTTTCCCTAAGTGTCCTTTTCCTGCATGTCTCCTTTCTTTGAGCATTAGTATGTTCCTTGCACTTGGAACTAGTATGCTTGCTTGTGACACTCATTACTCCTTTGTAACGTAGCATTATTTTATTCTTTTTCAAGCTCTTTAAAAAATTGAAAAAGACAAAAAAAATCAAATATTCCAAAAAGAGGGGACGAGAAATATGTATTATTTTTTCAGTAGCACAAAGAGTCACCCTTGGAAAAAGCACATCCTTCCATTTGTTCTTCAAGCATTGGAATCTAGTATTACCTTAGGAAGTTGTTCTCGCTACATAGAGTTGTGTCCTCCTTTGTTTACTTACTCTTTAAGACACATGGAGAGTTTGCGTTGCCTCCTGCATCGTGAACTTATGTTAATTTCATGTTGCATGAGTCTGATCATCTTTCGTGCTTTTGTCCAAAGGAATTTTCACCCAACCTGATTCATCCTTTCTTCATTTTGTCTCTTGACCTCATGAGTCAGCCATCCCGAGAGTCTAGTCAAGTCCTAATTCAAAATTGACGAAGTTCTCTGCCTGATCATCGAGATCCTCATGTCTTTTACCAACGAGTCGTCAAAGGCCTTAGGGTAGTGATTTATGCATCCCCATTATACTCCTACCTGAGTTTTAAATATCTTGAAGTTGTTGCTCGAGCTATGAAGACCTCATCTCCAACCATCGTGTGTCACTAGCTTCTTGAAGATGGAGACTATATTTGTATATCTTTGATTTTGAGATGTAGATCCACTGTGTATTTCTTACGGTTACACTTTATATAGTTATATGACATGGATATGTAGTGTATTTGATTGGAAGCCATGATTTATTTCATCCCAAGCATGGGTATGCCTGCCTTGGAGAGACAATTGTTGTTTTTCATATGGCACCTCCCAAATTCTGGTCTCGGGCTCACTCATTTTCGTACATTGGTGAAGATATTGTAATTTATTTCGGCCATCAGTTTCTCTTCTGACCTCGCCCATTAGGGGAATCTGTTATATCCCTAAATCCCTATATCCCTTATCCCTCTTACTTGCATATTTTTACAAAGCACTGCTGAGAAGCTCTTCTTAAAAAACCATTTTTTAGAAGATGTATGTGCCCTGCACCATTACTACCTGTGTACATATGCTTGTTGCACCACTACAACTCACACACATACACATGTTGCACCATTACAGCCTGTGTATACTTGCAAAAGTTGCAAAAAATAAAAAGTTGCAAGGAATTTGTTGAAATTTACAGGCTATTGGTAGTTTCCCAACTAATCCACCTGTTATAGCCTATCACCCAACCAAATAACCATTATTTTTTCATATAAGGTAATGGGGTCTCATTTCACATCTAAGCATAAGAACAATGAAACTCTGCCCGATTTCACTTCCCCTCTGTGCCCAAGATATTGCTTCCTTTTGTGAGATATTGCCTCAACATTCCCTCATTAGCCCCTTCTTCCTCCATTTAACCCATTCCCTTCAATATAAGTGATCAGAAGGTTGAGAGAAGAAGTACATACAAGGTGCACTTGGATCATGGTAAAGAGGAGCCCAGACCAGGTTCATGGAACGGTGTCCGACTCAGATTGTAAGGTATAATCTTTGTATTATGAATAAAAGAATTACATTTTCCTATCCCAAATGATGGTGTCTTTAGTATTTTTATTGATTTATACTTATCATCTAACATCTAAACCTAACTTATGGATAGAATAACATGCTTTTAGTTCTTTGTTTTCCTATCTTTAGATGCAGGTCAACATTGGGAGGAGACATGCAGTCATCGGAACTACCAAGCTCGTGGAGATCATCACCAGACGTGAGATCAAAGGTATAGTTACCTGATCTCTTCTCTTATTTGCTTTATTTACATTAGTTTTGGTATGTTTGGGGTAGAGTAAAATTGATTGACTTTTAGATGGTTATTCGCTCTGTCTACATCTTAAGCCCTGGTGTAGTTAAAGGGGGGGTTTTCTCGCTAGCAACTATGAGTAAAAGTCTACATATCAATCAAATATGAAGACACAGGAAGAAGTTAGGGATGGGGATCAAGTTAAGTGATTCATGGAGATATTATTGGAGATAGTTGAATGAAATATCTAATTATGAAATATTTTATGTCACCTAAATTTATATAAAGGGGTCGATGGTACAATAGAAACACACATGAGATGGATTAATTAAATAGAATTTCCCCTTAGGGTGTTTACTGAGTGTAAACTCCCAGTCTCCCTTTCCTCCCTCTAAGAATAGAGATACCACTAGATTCATGGTTTACTCTATTAGTCAAAGCATCTATCATCCTTTGAAAACATTGCATGATTGACACTACTTCACCCATAGGTACATTTCCATGAACCTTCGCTCTAGGAGGAGATGGTGGAGGTGTATGATGAAGTGGAGGTCATGCACCATGGCCTATTATTTCCCTTATTCCACTTCTTCCTCTTCTTGTATCTATTTATTCTCTTTGCACACATGGACATAATTTTTTTTTAAACTAGCTAAAAACCAAACAATTATAATTAAATGGAATTAATAATTCAAAATATATTTTACTAAGCATGCAGGTATATAGGCCCTAGCATATGTGTAACACACCCAACCCCTAAGTACCCTTTCTAGGGATGAGGCATCCAAATTTCACTTACCTTAATCGTCTCAAATCATCTCTCCGAGGTCTCCATCCTCTTCTACTCAACCACAACTTTCTAATGACTGCTACCATACTCAAAACCAAGCTCTAGATTACAAGTTATGGTCTCCCAAAGTTATTCAGGTGTTATTAGTCATGGGCCACGTGGCTCCACCTCATTCATACCATCCCCAAGATCCTACATCCATGGGGAAGGTCCATCCACCGTCCAATCCAATGATGGGTCTTGATTCTCATTTAACACACAGGCTAGAGGGGAGTTCAGCATTCAACGCTTCGACGTTGAACACCCCTTTTTCCCTCCTGCACGCATGTTCAACAGAGTCCCGAATTCTTGAACTCTCGAAAGAGCCTAAAATCCCGCCACATGGCTCCGGTCTTCGGGCCTTTCATCTCATCCTCGACATTGTATCCCAAACCTCCGAAGTCCTGATGTCACGGACTCCCGAAGGGTCCACCCTCACACATGGTGACGTCCTAGATGTGGAGGCAAAGACAGGTGGATTCCGAGTACTCCACTCACCAAATGGACCAAGAAAGTAAGTGCCATGGGTGACAGGCAGAAAGGAAGAGATGACAAGTGGCACCAATAGTGGGTGACACGTGTCTTATTTTAATCGACACATAGGGTTTGCGAAACGTACGAATCCAGGTGACACGTGGCACATCAAACGTGGGTCCACATCACCCTAGGTGATATCATTGTGCCACGTCACCCTCGATTGATAACCTTCCACACCCTTCCATCTCACATTCAAGGTGTGTTCATGTAAACCCCTAGATCCACGGCCTCCGTTACTTCATAACTTCGACGTTTGGGGGATCCTTGGTGTGACTTCATCCTTGCTCTCGGAGTGGTCAATGAAGAGATGAACACGGTCTAGATCTATGGTCATGGGATATCCCGAAGGGTCCCTAGATCTATGGTCCTCGTTACTTCGCAGCTCCAGCCTTCGGAGGTTTCTGCATTATGGCTTCTCCTCTCTCCCGAAGTAGGACTTCGTCGAAGTATCGTACGCTAGTCCCTCCACTGGTTGATCAAATGATTATGAGGGGTTCCTAATGGATTCCCCAGATCCACGGCTTACATAAATTTGTAACTCTTACGTTCAGGGATTTTGGTGATATAACACCTCTGTTCTCCCGGAGTATCTAACGCCGAACTAACCTAGGCACATATCCAATGACCAAGGGGACTCTTGAATACCCTCGGATCTGCAACTCATGTTACTTCATGATTGGTAAAGGGTCAGAGTTTAACAGTGGGACAGGTTTATCTACCTCGGTTAGGGAAACTGCCATATGTCAGTCGACCTCGTAGGTGACCGTAGAAACAAGTTGCCTTCGATTGGTTTGGACGTGGTAAGGTCGTAATGCTCCAGAGCTCCGAACTCCCATAGTTCTAAAGCTAGAAAGGCTTAGCTCCTTTCGAGCCTATCGCAGGGTTCCCATACCTTGGTCATATGGGTCCTCCAAAAATTCTCGTGGGATACATGCTAATCCCTTAGTTGTAAATTGGTTAAAGACATGGGCATGAGCCCTCGGTCACATAGGTGAAGGGTTTGAAGGAGGCACCCTCCTTCCACAGAGTTTGAACTTGGTATTCTTGCAAAGGAAAATTCGAGAGGTTAGCATGACTTAAACATTCCAGTAAATCCTACCCCGACTCTCCTGCAAACTTACGTCCCATAACTCTCTAGCTGCTAAGCTGAGGCAAACAAAAGACCATTCAAAACCATGGGTTTACAAAGAGACAATACAAATTTCTACCTTAAACATTCAATACATAACTCAATCATGGACACACACACACACACACATACACATATATATTCAATCATCATTTCCATTTTAGTATATAGAGTATGAAAATACTTATCAGAAACCAGAAATCGTGAAGCGACTACTGAAAGGGGTGCCTATTTCCACCCAACCGTAGGCACAACCACTCTTGAATGGATTTACCGATGGCCACCCTCGAGCTAGACCATGATTCTCTGAGAGAGACTCTTTGTTATTTCTCCACGATAGTCAGGGATGTAGGTTAATCTCCTCCTCCCACAGGGGCTTGGCAACCATTTTTCTCTGTACCAAGCAAGGGGGTTTTCACAAGTACTTCCACAGTCGCTCATTAACCTCGTTTATCATCTTGGACTGAAAACACTGCCAATAGCTTCTTGCACCCAGAATGAGCTTGTTTCTTAGTTGTCCCTCGAACCAGAGAGATGCAAGCGCTCTTCTCTCTTCTGGAGATTGGTCTCTCCACTTTGCTTCCTCGCAAATATTCATTTTCCCACAAATTACCTCTTTTCTTTCCTTCCTCAGCAAGGTTGTGTCGGTCTGAATCACCAGTTCGTGGCCAGGTCTGGAAGTCTTGCAGATGGTTACTCTACCCCATCTCCTAATTAACTCTTGAGGGGGACTTTTCCAACTACCATCTTGACTGATAATTCAATTCTGGGTCAGATGATTGTTCTCGGTTTGAGCAATTAAATCCAGTGAGGTACTGGTTTGGTGGGGGGTGGTCATCTCAACCATTTTTGGTTCCCCTCCCCATCTCTCTCTGATAGCATCATGGTCTATCTTGGAAAACCCCCTTTCAACAACTATGCAACACTATCCATTTTAATTAATAACAAAAATACATATATTACCTTTTATAACAAAAGATTCATCAAATCCAACATTCACACATCTTCAGTCTGCCACAGCCTTTTGGAAAGATATAGTTATATTTACAAGATCAGGGAAACATGGGCATTGAAATCCCCTCCTCCTTAAAGGAACATTGTCCTCGATGTTCTACCTGTTGATGTGCTCTGTATGTACAAAAGTAAACAAAAATGGGTATGAATGTTTCATGGCATCCTCCATTTCCCATGTAGCTTCATATGGACCAAAGTGTTTCCACTACACCTTGTCCTGTGAAATGGTTTTGTTCCTGAGTGGGGTTTCCTTCCTATCTATTATGCATTGTGGTTCTGGATGGAATTCTCCCTCTAGTTCCACCTGAATCACAAACCATTCAATTATATGATTAGAATCATGTACATATTTCTTCAGTAATGAAACATGGAAAACATTATGTGCCTTCACTGTGGGAGGAAGTGCTAGCCTATATGCTACAATCCCCACTCTATCCAAAATTTCAAAGGGTCCACAATACTGAGGTGTCAGCTTGGCACAGGATCCCATTCTCAAGGATATTTTCCTAGGTCTAACTCGAAGATACACATGATCCCCTATTTTGAACTCTCTAGGAGTCCTTTTTCTATCTGCATAAATTTTTTGTCTATCCTGAGCCACTTTGAGATTCCGTTTTATCTGAATTACTTATTGTTCAATTTCTCTCAGTATATCTGGCCTGATTGTGATTCTATCTATTGGTTATCCCAACTGATTGGAATCTTCCACTATCTACCACAGAGGGCCTCAAAAGGGCTCATGTATAATGACTCCTAATAGCCATTGTTGTAGGCAAATTCTACCAGTGGTAGGTAGTATTCCCACTTCTTAGGTTGATGCATTACATGCATCCTTAACATGTCCTCTAATACTTTGTTTACCCTCTCTGTTTGTCCATCAATTTGATGGTGATAGGATGTACTAAATAGCAATTTAGTTTCAAAACCAACAAATAGAGATATCCAAAAGTTTGAAGTAAATTTCATATCTCGGTCGGATATGATTTCCTTAGGAATGTCATGCAGCCTAAACATTTATTTCATGAAAATACTGGAAATATCTGTTGCCTTGCAAGTTGACCTGACATGAATGAAGTTAGCAGTCTTGCTCAGTTTGTCCACAACTACCATGATGGCATCATTCTGTTTGGTTGATTTTGGTAACCCTGTGATGAAATCCATGGAGATAGTTTCCCATTTCCATTTCGGAATTGGTATGGGCTGCAACAACCCTGCTAGATGTTGGTGCTTTTCTTTAACCTCCTGACATTCTAGACATTTGGCTAAGTATTCATCTATGTCCTTTTTTAGTCCTGGCCAATAAAATAATTTCCTAGTGGCTGTGATCATCTTTTGATAACTAGGATGACCAATATATGGTATTTTGTGTAGTTCATCCATCATGAACCTCTTCAAGTTGTCACAATTTGGGATATACAACCTACCTTTGTAAGTTAGCAGGCCATCATTCAACATTTGATAATCCTCACACTTCAGCCCTGCAATCTCTTGTTCTAAGTATGATTTTACAGTCTTGAAAAATGCATTTGTTTCTTGTGCACTTTTGAATCTCTCCCTGGCATCAATTTCACAGGTGCTTACGGCTACCAAGTGAATCACTTTCATACTTCTGCTAAGGGAATCAACCACCCTATTTTCCTTTCCTTTGATATGTTTGATTTAAAAATCAAACTCACTAAGGAGAGCCATCCACCTATCTTGTCTAGCATTGAGTTTTGGTTGATCAAACATATATCTCAACCCACTATGGTCTGTCATAAGAACAATTATTCTACCCAGGAGGTAATGGCTCCACATTTTTAAATCATGTACTATGGCGGCTAATTCTAGATCATGGGTCACATAATTGATTTCATGCTCATTCAATTTTTTGGATTCATAGCAAATTACATGTCCTTCTTGCATAAGGACTCCTCTGAGCTCTTCCTTGCAGGCATCTATACACAAAAGGAATTTCTTGTTTGGGTCTGCAATATTCACCACATGTGCATTGGTTAGAAGGTATTTCATCTCTTGGAATCTCACTTCACATTCTGATGTCCAAAAGAATTTAACTCCCTTTTTTCTGAAGGGAGGTGATTAGGAAACCAATATTGGAAAATCCCCTTATGAACCTCATGTAGTATCCTTCTAGGCCCATAAAGGATCTGATATCAGATACATCCTTTGGGGTAGGCCAATCCATGATGTCTTTGATCTTCTCAGGATCAACTACCACTCCTTCTTCATAAATAACATGGCCTAAGTAATGGACTTATTTATGGAAAAGTCACACTTACTAAACTTAGCATAGAGTTGATGTTCTCTTAGCACTTGATGCACTAGTTTGATATGTTCTTCATGCTCTTCCCTATTCTTAGAATAAATTAGGATATAAACAATGAAAACCAATACAAATATATCCAAGAACTTATTGAGTACATTATTCATTAAGTACATAAAAGTGGCTAGTGCATTGGTTAGCCCAAATGGCACCACCACAAATTCATAGTGACCACATCTTGTCCTAAAGGTTGTTTTGTGGATGTCTTCATCCATAATTCAGACCTGATGGTATACAGACCTCAATTCAATCTTCGAGAAAATTGTAGCACCCTTTAGTTGGTCAAATAACTCATCGATCCTTGGCAAAGGATACTTATTCTTAATGGTCATCTTATTGAGTTGTCTATAGTATATGCACAACCTGAGTGTTCCATCCTTCTTTTTCACAAACAAGGCTAGTGCTCCCCATGGAGACACACTAGGCTGAATGTATCCTTTTTCCATCATTTCCTTTAGCTGTAGTTTGATCTCAACTAGCTCTGGTGTAATCATTCTATAGGGTGTTATAGACACTGGCACCGCTCCTGGTGCAAGTTCTATTGAAAAGTCAATATCTCTTCTTGGAGGTAGACTTGGTACCTCTTCTAGAAACACATCTTTATACTTTGTTAATATGGGATGATCCTCTAGGCTTGGTTTGTTGTTCTCAAGAGAGTCCAACACTTGTATTGCATACAAAGGACATCCTTTTCTACAATAATTCTTCACTTGAAGGGATGATATTTGTCTCTCTGAGACAAGATTTTGAATCCCTTGTAGGGTTATCTTCCTCCCTTCTTCATCTTCACACTCCAAAGTTTTATTGTAACAGTCCATCTTGGTTTTATGGGAAACCAATCAGTCCATGCCAATCAACAGGTCATAAGATCCTAAGGGAAGCATGTTTAGGGTTGCTTGGGTGGGTAACCCATGCATAATGAATTGGCATGATGGTATGACCTTTGTTAATTTTCTTTTGGTTCCTGTGGCTAGTTGTACCAGCCATGATTTAACATGTTTAACTTGTTGCAATTTACATTTCTCAATAGTTTAAGGGGAAACATAACTCAAATTAGAACCAAGGTCAATTAAAATGGAAACTAGATGGTTGACAATCATACCTTCCATCTCCACCACTGAAGCTTGGTGGTCAACTTGTCTATTATCCAAGGCTGCATAAATTTGTGGCATGCTCTTGGTTACATCATTGACTATGGTAGCCTCTTGGACTTTGTAGACCTTCCTATTGTTATGTGGCCTATATGGGTAGTCCCTCAGTAGGTTTTCTTCTACACAACCCCAACATTTCAAGGGTTCTCTCTTTGTGTTATCAATCTTACCTGAGGCTACTCCAAAGGGTTTATTTCCACTCTGAGATGAGAAATTTTGTTGATATAAACTTTTAATAGGAAGGCTCATCTTAGAAACTTTCCCATTGTTCTTAAATATTGAGGGTTTAAACCCATTCTTCTTGAATCCCAAATTACTTTTCTTCTTTCAGTCCTCATGAGGTTTTGTCTTATTCTTTAATTGTTCATAGAAATAACTTGCCTTCCAGATAGTGTCTTGTAAGGTCTTTGGCTCATCAAATTCAATTATGTCCCGGAAGGACTGAGGCAATACACTAATAAATCATTGCATCTTTACCGACTCATACTTTATGTACGTAACATACCTTATAATCTCAAGGAATTTGTTGATATATTCATCTATTGTGAGCTATCCCAACTTGACTTCATAGAACTCCTTAGTCTTCCCATCAAAATATTTATCTGACATATACTTCTTCTTGAAGTATTTCTCAAATTGTTTCTATGACAAGCCCTTCTCATGGATCCCTTTCACATTCCTAAGGTCCTCCCACCAAATGGAGGCCTTTCCAGTCAGGTTGAAAATGGCTATTCGAGCTTTTAAGTTTTTAGAGTAGTTATGAACTCTGAAGTACTTCTTCAAGCCAAGCATCCAAACTTATGATTCTTCCCCCTTCTTAATTTCTCCATAGAAAGTGGGTGGTTTGGATTTCATGAAATCATCAGGGTCATGACCCTTGGAATGTTTTCTTTTCTTTCCTCTTCTCTGGGAATGTGATCTAGTTTTGCTACTAGATGATCCCTTGGAGTTGTCAGTTTCTTCAACAGAGGATTCTTCTTATGAGTGTCTCTTAACTCCATGTTGGTCCTTCTTTGAGGTGCTTCTCCTTGTGCGGTCACTTTCAGGACCATGCTTTCTTATCTCAGGTGGAATTTGGGTTTCTTTAGTACAATGTTTGTCCACATGAGTGGTTGTTGGTCCATGTTACAACTACCTTTGTATATATGATAAGATTTGCAGTGATACTGCATTAATTTCAGTTTTCTTTTCCTACTCTTTTATCATCCTTTCATTGTCATCCTTACAAATCTGTAATTCTGCCATGAGGCTTCTCACGGTTTCAGCCAGATCTAGAAGGGTTTCCACTGCCCTCCTCTCATTGAATTATTCCTCTATATTGTGAGAGCTTTCCCCCAATTCATGTCTTGCCATCATCCTTTATGTTGTAGTTTTCCTGCGGTCCATTGACTGCTTGAGTGTTGATAAAACATTTTATGTTAGTTAATGATCTACTAGTTTATGAATAAACACATAGTTCATATTTTTCAAAACAAATACAACAAAATAAAGTTTCATTCCTTCCTTCAGTAGAGTTTTAAATAAGCATCTTAGGAATGGGGTAACATAGGGTGTTACCCCTTTAAAATTTCTCTAAAAATGTTTTTAAGCGACTCGTTCATGAGCCCAAGTAGACCAAGTGTTGTTTCCTGCTCTAATATCAATTTGTAACACACCCGACCCCTAAGTACCCTTTCTAGGGATGGGGCATCAAAATTTTTCTTACTTTAATCATCTCAAATCATCTTTCTGAGGTCTCCATCCTCTTCTACTCAATCACATGTTTCTAACGACTGCTACCATACTCAAACCGGAGCTCTGGATTGCAAGTTATGGTCTCCCGAAGTTCTTCGAGTGTTATCATTCATGGGCCATGTGGCTCCACCTCATTCATACTATCCCCGAGATCCTACATCCACAGGGAAGGTTGATCCACCATCTAATCCAACGGTGGGTCTTGATCCTCATTTAACACACATTCTAGAGGGGAGTTCGACGTTCGGTGCTTCGGCACTGAACGCCCCTTTTCCCTTCCTACACGCATGTCCTCCGAAGTCTCGAATTCCTGAAGTCCCAAAGGAGCCATAAATATTTCCATGAGGCTTCGGTCTTCGAGCCTTTCAGCTCATCCTCGACACTATATCCCAAACCTCCATATTCTCAAAGTACCAAACTCCCAAAGGGTCCACCCTTGCACGTAGTGACGTACTAGACGCGGAGGCAAGGACAGGTGGGTCCTGAGTACTCCACCCACCAAATGGACCAAGCAAGTAAGTGCCAGGGTTGACACATGATAAGGCAGAGATGACATGTGGCCCCTACAGTGGCTGACATGAGCCACGTTTTAATTGACACACAGGGTGTGTGAAATGTATGAATCCAGGAGACACGTGGCATGTAAAACATGGGTCCAGGTCACCCTGGGTGACGTCAGCGTGCCACATCACCCCTGAATGATAGCCTTCCATGCCCTTCGATATCAAGGTCAAGGTGTGTTCACGTAAACCCTTGGATATACAACCTCTGTTACTTCATAACTACGACATTCAGGGGATCCCTAGTGTGACTTTATCCTTGCTCCCAGAGTGGTCAACATTGAGTTGACAATGGTCTATATCTATGGTCATGGGAGATCCTAAAGGGTCCATAGATATACGGTCCTCATTACCTCGCAGCTCTGACCTTCGAAGGATTCGACGTTATGGTTGCTCCGCTCTTTTGAATTAGGACTTCATCGAAGTACCATATGCGAGTCCCTCCACTGGTTGATCGAATGGTTACGAGGGGTTCCTAACGGATTCCACAGATCCACGGCTTACATCAATTCGTAACTTCGACATTCAAGAAGTTTGGTGTTATAACACTTATGTTATCCCAGAGTAGCTAATGTCAGACTTACCTCGACATAGATCCAATGGTCAGGGGGACTCTCGAATACCCTCGGATTTGCGGCTCACGTTACTTTGAAATTGGTAAAGGGTCAAAGTTTAATGGTGGGACATGTTTATCTTCCTTGGTTAGGGAAACCACCATATGTCGGTTGACCTTGTAGGTGACCATAGCAACAAGTTTCCTTCGGCTTGTTTGGATGTGGTAATGTCATAATGCTCCGAATCTCCGAACTCCCGGAGTTCTGAAGCCAGAAAGGCTTATCTCCTTTCAATTCTAACACAAGGTTCCCAGACCTTGGTCATATGGGTCCTCCGAAAATCCTCGTGGGCTACACGTTAATCCCTTAACTATGAATTGGTTAAGGACACAAGCATGAGCGTTCGGTCACACAAGTGAAGGGTTTGAAGGAGGCACCCTCCTTCCACAAAGTTTGAACTTGGTATTCTCACGAAGGTAGATTCAAGAGGTCAACATGACTTAAAAATTCCAGTAAATCCTACCCTGACTCTATTGCAGACTTACGTCCCATAACTCTCTAGTTGCTAAGCTGAGGAAAACAAAAGACCATTCAAAAGAATGGGTTCACAGAGAGACAATACACATTTCTACCTTAATCATTCAATACAGAACTCAGTCGTATATATAT
>JASDQU010309116.1:84319-100351 GCA_032191745.1 Picea mariana
TTTTTTCATGCTTCTTTCAATCTTAAAAATGTTTTTTACCATTTACTTTTTTGAAGTTACGATTTTTCATAGAATTTTGTCTCCTTAATTAATTTATTGTTCCATACTTTTTAAATATAGTGAAAAACATCATTTTTAACACATTGTTTACCTTTACTTCAATAAATCGAAAAAATTGTAGTTAAATAACACTACTTTTGAATATTTATAAAAAAAAATACACATTTTATAGCCATATATCATAAAAAAAACCTATACATTTTGGTACATATTTCTTAAAATAACATGTCAAATAAAGCATTTTTATGGACATAATTGAACAAAAAAAGTCTAAACTTTATAAAAAAAATATCATTTTCTTTCATATGGTTATACATTTGAAGTAAAAAAATGACAACATTTAATAAAATTTTCCAATGTATAGTGATTCACATACAAATAAAATGAAAAAAGAAACAATAAAAAGATTCATCACAAAACAAAAATAGATACATCTTTATTCTTATTTTCAAATATGAAAGTCAAATAATTACTGTTATAACTCATCAAAAATTTGCAAAATTGAGCATCGTCTTCAAAGACATCTTTAAACTAATCAACAATATCATATATCCCAAATTCATCATGCTCAACAGACACATTATCATCTTCTTCGATGTCATTTTGTGATTCCATTGTGTCATTTTGTTCTTCCATTGGTTCTTTGATATCTGCAAGTTCTCCAAAATGATCCTTTCCAATCAATCCTCCTAATGGTACTTAAGGTTCTAGTGCAGACCCCACTCCTTTCCAAGGGTTGCGTGACCTCCCGGTCTAGGATCTTCTCAAGATTGAACTGAAACAGTCTTTGATTCCTTGCTAGAACCTCTAAGAAACCATCCACAGGTATTTTTATGAAACTATGCCTGTGTGAACAAGAATTAAGTGCAAGTATTCTCCACGTGACCAAGCCATGTGACCACACGCTTATCCGAAAAGGTACGTCGTTATTTCGTGTATCGGCTATATGAGTCAACCGACTCTTCGTCTTTCGAACTCCCGAGTCCCGAAATTCTGACAAGGGCCTAGCGCATGCTAGCTCCTCCCTTATCCTTCACCCATATGACCCTTCACTATGACCTGGGGCCAATCCTTCTGAGCACATCAAGATTTCATGTATCAAGAAATCCCAATGCGATTCACCTTTATTCTCTCGATCCTCCGATACCCAAAATTGTGAAATATTCGGATCATATCAACAGTCCATACCAGCTCTCCAACCAATGGCTGCGATCAAATCGCGATTTCACGTTTCGCGAATTCTCACAACTCCACCCTTTGACCTTTCCCTCTTGTGAGTCAGTGAAATGTTGATCTCTTGCCACGTGTCCCCTTTTGATGGACGGTCCTGATGATTTCAGGATTTCACGAATTTCACTCTGCTTCTTCCAAATCTTCTGGTTTGTGAAATTATGATAAATCCTCGCGGCTAACCAGTGCACTACTTATCCGATATCTAATGGCTTGAAATATTTAGGCTTCTCCTAAATGGATCTTAACCTTCGATCTTATCCAATATTCAAAATTATTTTTTGAAGAATTTCTTCCGCTCAATCCTCCGTACTTGTTCTTCCTTCGAACTTTCAACTTCTGCGCTTCACCTTTGAACACTTCAACCCTTCAGGACTTCAAATTTTCTAAGTGTTTCCTGTCAAGATTTAAAACCACTACTCCTCTTGAGCTTCTGGTAAATGAAACTTAAATCTCGTCCCTAGTGCACACTTGCACTCTATGTCTTTTTCAAAAGATTTGTTGATGCCCTCCTAGTATACTCTGCGCTCAACTTCCTGAGATTTAAAAATTTAACACAAGTTTGTTTCTACATGCACTCCTTGCGCTCGGTATGCACACTCTGCATACGAAAATTCCCCGCTATCTCTTCTGAGCTTTAAGTCAAAAAAGACTTCTTCACACACACTCCTTGCACTCTACATGCACTCCTTGCAAAATCTTACAGAAGAGAAACAATTGAACACATTCAATTATTTATTCATTCACTATGAACATCATCCATTCACAAACACATAACAACATAGTCAAATTGTAAACAATATCAACATTGTATATTTGGGTCAATTTCCTCTGTTCTATTCATTTCAAAGAGAAAAACATAAAATACAGTTGTTATCTCCTACAACCATTACAATGAAAACTTGTCTAAGGACTCAACCCTCTTCGATCTTCTTCCTCCTATCTAAATCCTATTTCATTCTATTCAAGTGGTTACCTACTCAATTAAATGCAACCTAATGACTAATACAGGAAATCATCCTACACATGTAATACATTACAGTCATGTAAAGGATTTATAATTGTTCTGTCTCTTCAAACGGTGGCCCGACTTCACAGACAACTAAATTAATTAACGAGAAAATAAAAATCTCCACACTGCTACCAAGATGGTTAAAGGTCGGTTTGGCTGCTTCGATGCGTTGAGGTGTCGACTTCAATTCCACATCCGCCTTTTTGGATTTGATAGTGATGCTCCTGCATCATACTCCCCTGGCCAAAATATTCATGGACTCTTGTCCATAACCTCTCGCATTGTTTTTCCATGCTTCAAAATATCAGGTTCAGTTACCCAACTTGAATCTTCTACTGGGTGATCTTTCCACTTTACCAAATATTCAGGATACATCTTTATTTTGGTTTTCCTTCCAACTCTTTGTTCTAAAATTTTCTCCATCTGAGGTTTTTCTAATATAGGCATATGTTCTTCCCACTGAATTTCTTCCTGATCATCCAATCCTCCTATGTCATCTTTGTTATAAGGATATAAATCTACAATGTTGAATATCGATGATATCCCAACATTATCTGGAAACTCAATTTCATAAGCATTTGCTGCAAATTTTCTAAAGATCTTGCATGGTCCTATATATTTCATCTTAAATTTATTATATGTTCCTCTGGGAAACCTCTCCTTCCTCAAATGAGCTAAAACTTCATCTCCTACTTTGAATTGAACTTCCCTTCTTTTTTGATCAACTCTTTCCTTATACTTTTGATTACTATCATGTATCTACCTCTTAACTTTATCATGAAGTCTTTGCATTTTTGTAGCAAAATCTTCTGCTCCAGCGCTCCTGAATTCATCATGTTTCAATTCTCTCAAGTCTTGACGCAGACCCCCTGCCCTCGATTTGAGATCCGCATCTTCACTACAACCACGCCGAGGGTTAATCAACCCCTTTGTTCAAGCCACAAAGGACTTCGGGTTTCACGATTGGCGATCCCTGTTGTCGAGGTTCTCGACCCTTCCACCTACCGAAACCCGAAATGCTGAAACGTCGAAGTCTTTGGCCACATCCTCCTTTGCTTCTGTATCGCGTTTTGCAACTTCAGGAATTCCATAATAGGGAACCCCTATCTCTTGTCTCCTAAAGTGTCGAATTGCCGAATCTTGACACATTCATCAATTTTTGGCTCCTCAACGGTTTTTTTTTCGCTTTTTTTTCAGGGTTTCGGACTTCGCGATTTCGCGAATCTTGACGTGAGGTTTCCTGAATCTCCAACCTCCAAACCTTGAAACAGTCAATGGAGTCTGACTCCGACTATTGACGAAAACTCACCACCTATCCTCTGAGCTGTCCTCAGTCTCTGACGTGGATTCCTGCCACTTGTCACCTTTCCTAGCTTTCGGAAGTTGAATCAGTCTTCGACTGTCGTTCCCTTATCACTTCAAAACCCCAAATTCTGAAGCGATTCCTTCTATGGAATCAACGACTCATGTTATTTCAGGCTTCTGGGTACCGGGAGTTCAAAACTCTCGATCCCAAAACACTTGTCAACGGGCATGCCAAAAAACCGATCCCCGAAATGCCGAAATGCCACTTCAATAATTTTTCGGGTTTCACAACTCTGGGTTTTTCAATATAAAGGCCCCGGGCTCCTTATCATCAGAACTTCCGGTATTCCAAATCTCGAATTACTGAAATCCCGAAATTCACATCAAATTCTGTCGCAACTCATGACTTTGGGATTTCTGCTCTACTAGGCCCGACTCCTTGTCATCAGGACCCCCGAAATGTCGAACTCCGAAATTTTGAAACGCCGAAAATTCTGCTCCTCACCTTTACACATGACAATCCAGTTCATGCTTTAGGAGTTCGAGTGACCAAGGGCTTCGTCCACACTTCGGACTTACAACCCTCGAAATGTCGAAATGATCTCGACGGTTCAACAGTCGTGATCAACGGTCCACATTGGATCCTACCTCTCGAAGGATGGATTCGTCCAATGCGTATCTTCCCCGCAGCTCTCCTGGATCCTACGGTCCTTGCTATTTCATGAGTTCTCCACAGAGAATTTCGACCGTTCGATTCTCCCCTCAAGAATCTCTATGGAACGAACCATTGTTCCTTTGCCGGAATTTAACCTTCTGCACAAAGATTTCGCTTCCTACCTTCCTTCGAACACTTCAAAGGTACTACCCCTACTGAGATTTCTTTGGTAAATTCAAGCCTTGAAAAAGGGCCTCTGCTTGCACTCCTTGCGGAAGACCTTCAAATGCTTTTGCATATTTGAACTCTCGACTCTGTGCACATTTTGCGACAGTAGTATTTCTCTCTTCCACCTTAGTTAATAACTCCTAAGGACTCAACTAGTCTGTGCACACCTTGCACGGCTCATGTGCTTCACTTTCACTTCTGTTGGAATGAGAACAACGGTATCCCTCCTGAACTTCCAGAGATAAAATCTGAACCTTTGTCAACGCACTCCTTGCGGACGTTTCACTGCACTCCTTGCAGGAACTTCTCTCTTCAGGAAGAGAAACAATTGAAACTCATTCTCTTTCTTCTCTCAGACTTCAAACATTTAATATGAAATCATACATTCAACTCAGTATCAAAGTAAATGCATAACAGAGAGAATAAAACAACTATCAGCATACCATTCAACATGTATACACAGAAAACATCATAACACCATGAGTCTGATTCAAAGCTTCATATATTAATTCAAAGCTTCTGTACATGGGTTCTTCTCTACAGCTCTCTGCTAATGTTCTAATGATACAATGATACAAAGATGAGGGTGTCTATATCCGTTTTCCCTCCTGCTCTCTAAACTGTCTAATCTATAGTTCAAACCTACCTACTTTCATTAACTATGCATAAATGCCTCTACCTTCTATAGATGAGAGTGAATCGCTCATGATCTGTTTACAATATGCAAGTACGCTTCCCTTTAACCATTACATTAATGCTGCAAAAACATTTCAAAAACGTGCGCTGGAGGTCTTCCAGCTGTCTTCCACCTTTTACGTTGCTTTCTTGGTTGGCTGCTTATGATGATCCTGCATCATACTTCCTCGCTTGAAAATTTTCATGAACTCTTTTTCATGAGCTCTTGCACGGTATGTCCATGCTTATGAATTTCTGCTTCATTTTCCCAGCTGGCATCTTCAACTGAATGTCCCTTCCACTTGACCAAGTATTCAAAATACTCCTTCCCCCTAGTCTATTTGCTGACTCTCTTGTCAATTATGCTTTCTGTCTGTGGATTTTCAGCTACAGGCATTTGCTTTGTCCATTGAACCTCTGCTATTCATCCTCTGCTCCTGCTTCTCCAGCTCTGTAAGGGTACAAATCTGCAATATTGAATATCGACGAGATTCTGATCCCATCGGGTAATTCAATCTCATATGCGTTTGCCCCAAATTTCTTCAAGACCTTGCATGGTCCAATCTTTTTCATTTTCAATTTGTTATAAATTCCTCTTGGAAACCTTTCCTTCCTCAGATGTGCAAGAATCAGATCACCAACTTCAAATTGAAGTTCTCTCCTATGTTGATCTGCTCTGCGCTTGTATTCTTGACTCAAACTTTGCAATCGTTCCTTGACTTTGCTATGAAGCTCCTTCATCGCTTCTACAAAATCCTCTGCACTAGCACTTCTGAATTCATTTTGTTCCGAATTTTTCAATTCAGAAACTCCCCTTGGCTACATTCCATATACAATATGGAATGGACTCTGCCCTGTGCTTCTGTTGAGTGAACCATTATAAGCAAATTCCGCCTGTGGAAGAATGTGGTCCCACTGACTCTGGTGTTCAGTCACTAGGCTCCTCAACAAATCTCCCAAGCTCCGGTTGACAACTTCTATCTGCCCATCTATCTGAGGATGATACACTAAGATAAAATACAAACTTGTCCCCAACTTCTTCCATAAAGTCCTCCAGAAATGTCCTACGAACTCGGTATTCCGATCTAAAACTATACTTCTTGGCAAACTGTGAAGTCTGACAACTTCTTTGAAAAACAGGTTCACAATATGAGTTGTGTTGCTGGTTTTCTGGCATGGTATGAAATGTGCCATCTTTGAAAATCTGTCTACCACCACAAATATTGAATCAAATCCTCTTTGTGTCTTTGGTAGCCCCAATATGAAATCCATGCTCACTGCATCCCATGGCCTCTCTGGTATGGGTAATGGCTGGTATAACCCTGTGTTTTGCCTTTTTCCTTTTGTGTGCTGACAAATCCTACATCTGTCCACAAATTTCTTAACATCTGTCCTCATCCCTGGCCAAAAATATGCACCATTCAACTTTGAGAACGTTTTGTCATGACTGAAATGTCCGACCAATCCTCCACTATGTTTTTCTTTCAACATATTCTCCCTCATGGAGCATTTTGGAATACATAATTGGTTTCCCCTGAATAATAATTCATCCTGGATCATATATTCGTTCCATTGGCTTCTGTCCCTGAGAATTGGATTCTCGGATGCCTCATACACCTCTTTAAAGTCTGGATCATCTCTGTACATTTCTTTGAGGTTATCAAAACCCAAAGTTTTGACTCTGAATTCCTGCATCAACAAACATTTCCTGCTCAAAGCATCAACAACTTTGTTAGCAGTTCCAGAAATATGCTTAGTTACAAAAGTAAAATTCTGCATGTATTCAACCCATTTTGCATGCTTTTGGTTCAACTTGTCCTGTTGAGTCACAAATTGCAAAGCGTGATTATCGTTGTACAAAACAAACTCCTTAGGAACCAAATAATGTCTCCATTTCTTCAGCGCTTGTATGACAGCATAGAATTTTGTGTCATATGTCGAGTATTTGACCTTTGCTTCATTCAATTTCTCGCTGAAGTATGTGACCGGCCTGTCGTCTTGGCTCAAGACTGCTCTAATTGCATATCCACTCGCGTCACACTTGACCTAGAACATCTTGCTAAAATTTGGCAACACCAATATTGGTTTCTCAGTGATCTTCTTCTTTAGCAGATTGAAACTCTTCTCTGCTTCTTCTGTCCAGTGAAAAGATTTATGTCTTTTCTTCACCGTGTCCATCATCGGTGCGCTAATCCCACTAAAATTTTGAATGAATTTCCTGTAGAAACTAGCTAAACCATGGAAGCTTCGAACTTCAAACACACTTTTCGGTGATGGCCAATTCTTAATCGCCTCTACCTTATCTGGATCCATTTTCAACTCATTTGCAGAGATAACAAAACCCAAATAAATGATTTATGTCCTCATAAATGTTGATTTCTTCATATTTATCAGCAATTTCTCTTGCTGCAATCTCCTCATCACTGTAGCTAAATGCTTCAAGTGTTCTGCTTCTGTTTTTATGAAAATCAATATATCATCAAAATATACAATGACGAATTTTCCTATGAAATCCTTCAGGACTTCATTCATCAATCTCATGAAAGTACTGGGCTTACAACCCCCGAAATGCCCAAATGATCTCGATGGTTCAACAGTCGTGATCAATGGTCCACATTGGATACTGCCTCTCGAAGGATGGATTCGTCCAATGTTGATCTTCCCCGCAACTCTCTTGGATCCTACGGTCCTCACTATTTCGTGAGTTCTCCACAGAGAATTTTGACCGTTCGATTCTCCCCTCAAGAATCTCTATGGAATGAACCAATGTTTCTTCATCGGAATTTAACCTTCTGCACAAATATTCTGCTTCCTACCTTCCTTCGAACACTTCAAAGGCGCTACCCCTTCTGAGCTTTCTCTGGTAAATTCAAGCCTCGAAAAAGGGCCTCTGCTTGCACTCCTTGCGGAAGACCTTCAAATGCTTCTGCGTATTTGAACTCTCGACTCTGTGCACCTTCTGCGACAACAATATTTGTCTCTTCCACCTTAGTTAATAACTCCTAAGGACTCATCTAGCCTGCACACACCTTGCACGACTCCTGTGCTTCACTTGCACTTCTGCTAGAATGAGAACAACGTTATCCCTCCTAAGCTTCCAGAGATAAACTCTGAACCTTTTTCAACGCACTCCTTGTGGACGTTTCACTGTACTCCTTGCAGGAACTTCTCTCTGAGGAAGAGAAACAATTGAAACTCATTCTCTTTCTTCTCTCAGACTTCAAACATTTAATATGAAATCATACATTCAACTCAGTATCAAAGTAAATGCATAACAGAGAGAATAAAACAACTATCAGCATACCATTCAACATGTATACACAAAAAACATCATAACACCATGAGTCTGATTCAAAGCTTCATATATTAATTCAAATCTTTTGTACATGGTTTCTTCTCTACAGCTCTCTGCTAATGTTCTAATGATACAATGATACAAACATGAGGGTGTCTATATCCGTTTTCCCTCCTACTCTCTAAAATGTCTAATCTATAATTCAGACCTACCTACTTTCATTAACTATGCATAAATGCCTCTACCTTCTACAGATGAGAGAAAATCGCTCATGATCTGTTTACAATATGCAAGTATGCTTCCCTTTAACCATTACATTAATGCTTCAAAAACATTTCAAAAACGTGCGCTGGAGGTCTTCCAGCTGTCTTCCACCTTTTACGTTGCTTGCTTGGCTGGCTGCTTACAATGCTCCTGCATCAAGTCTGCAACCCCTCTCAGTTGTCTTCCATATACTATCTCAAATGAACTTTTTCCAGTGCTTCTATTAACTGAATTGTTAAATGCAAATCCTGCCTGTGCCAGAATCTGATCCCACTAACGACCTTGTTCAGTGAATAAACTCCTTAACAAATTTCACAGACTCCTGTTCACCACTTCATTCTGTCCATCTGTCTGAGGGTGATATGTTGAACTAAAATATAATTTAGTTCCCAACCTCTTCCATAGATTCCTCCAAAAGTGTCCTACCAACTTAGTGTCCCTGTCTGAAACTATGCTTCTGGGTAATCCATGTAATCTCACAACTTCTCTGGAAAAAAAATTGGTTGTGTGTGTAGCATCATTTATTTTCTAACATGGTATGAAATGTGCCATCTTAGAAAATCTAGCGACCACAACAAATATGGAATCACTTCCCTTTTGGGTTCTAGGTAATCCCAATACAAAATCCATACTAATTGCATGCCAAGGCCTTTCTGGAATAGGCAATGGTTGATACAGCCCAGTGTTCAGTCTCTTCCCTTTTGTGTGTTGACAAATATTACATCGGTCTACAAATTTCTTCACGTCTTCCCTCATACCTGGCCAATAATACAAAATACTCAGTTGTGCAAATGTTTTTTCATGACCAAAATGTCTGGCTAAACCTCCACTATGTTTTTCTTTCAACAAATTATCTCTCATTGAACATCTTGGTATGCACAATTGGCTTCCTTTAAACAACAATCCATCCTGGATCAAATATTCTGACCATGAGTGGTTATCCCTCAACAAAGGATCTTCATATGCTTCGTAAGCCTCCTTAAAATTTGAATCTTCTTGATACATTTCCTTAAGGTTCTCAAACCCTAAGGTATTCACTTGAAATTCTTGTACAACCAAAATTCTCCTACTCAAAGCATATGCAACTTTATTAGCACTTCCAGAATTATGTTTAGTGAAAAAAGTAAAATTTTGCATAAATTCTACCCACTTAGAATGTCTCTGATTCAACTTCTCTTGCCTAGTAATAAATTGCAAAGCTTGATTATCACTATATAAGACAAACTCCTTTAGAATTAAATAATGTCTCCATTTTTTCAAAGCTTGAATGATTGCATAAAATTTCTTTTCATATGTAGAATATTTATCCTTAGCATCATTCAACTTATCACTGAAATAAACAACTGACCTATTATCTTGACTCAAAATTGCTCCAGTGGCTATTCCACTTGCATCACACCTCACCTGAAATGTCTTTCCAAAATATGGTAAAACCAGAACTGGTTGTTCTGTTATCTTCTTTTTCAAAAATCTGAAGTTTTTCTCAGCCTCCTTTGTCCAATTAAGAGACTTATGTTTATTCTTCACAGTGTCCATCATGGGTGCACATATACCACTAAAATTTCTGATAAACTTTCTATAAAAACTTTCTAAACCATGGAAACTTCTCACCTCAAATATGCTCCTGGGTGACGACCATTCTTTGATTGCTCTCACCTTTTTTGAATCCATCTTCAATTCATTTGAAGAGATCAGAAAACCCAAATATATGAGCTCTGTCTTCATAAAAGAAATTTTCTTCAAGTTTATTAACAACTTTTCTTGCTGCAATCTCCTCATCACTAATGTCAAGTGCTTTAAATGTTCTTCCTTTGTTTTGCTAAAAACTAATATATCATCCAGATATACAATGACAAATTTACCTATGAATTCCTTCAATACTTAATTCATCAACCTCATAAATGTACTTGGATCATTTGTCAATCCAAATGGCATGACTAGCCATTCAAACAAACCTTCATTTGTCTTGAATATTGTTTTCCATTCATCTCCCTCTCTCATTCTTATCTGATGATATCCACTCTTCAAGTCTATTTTTGAAAAACAGCTTGCTCTGCTCAAACAATCCATCAAGTTATCCATCCTAGGTAAAGAAAATCTATACCTGATGGTAATCTTGTTGATGGCTCTAGAATCTGTACACATTCTCCATCCTGCATCCTTCTTTGGACTCAATACAATTGGCACTGCACATGGGATTAGACTTTCCCTGACTAAACCTTTATCCAACAACTCCTGAACTTGCTTCTTAACTTCTTCATTCTCTTGAGGTGTCAACCTATATGTTTCTTTATTTGACAAACTGGCTCCTAGAATCAAGTCAATGTGGTGGCTAATGCTCCTAACAGGTGGCAATGAATGAGGCAACTCATCCACTACTATGTCAGCAAAGTTCTCCAACAATTCTTGGATTTCTTCAGGTAAATCATCCACAAAATTATTGGTAAGGATAGTTCTCAGCTTCCTTACTACAACAAATTTCATTTCTTGATCTTTCTTGATCTCCTTCAAGAGTTCCTTCTCACTCATGAGAAGTATTCTTGTGCTAGCTTCTTCCTTTTATTTCTTCTCTTCTATTGGCATCAACATGTGGGTTCTACCATTCTTTTCCAGATTATAAGTATTTTTTCTCCCATCATGAATAACATTCCTATCAAACTGCCATGGTCTCCCCAACAAAATATGAAAAACATCCATGGGAATCACATCACACAAAATCTCATCTTTATAGCTTCCTATTTTAAATTCAACTTTGCATTGTTGACTTACCATTACTTAATGTCCTTTTTGCAACCACGATACTTTGTATGGACTTGGGTGTGTAGTTGTCTCCAGCTCCATCTTTTCCACCATTTTGTAGATACTAAATTATCAGTACTCCCACTGTCTATAATCATCTTACAAGCTTTTTCCTTTGTCTTACAAGCAGTCCTAAACAACCTCGTTCGCTGAACTAGGTCTTCTATTTCTTTCTCTAGCTTTAGAAGAACTTTCCTCATCATAAGATTTTGTCCTCCTTTTGCTGCCTCTACTTCCACATTCTTCTAAGCTTCAGAATTGTGTGCTTCTCCTCCTCCTTATCTCTTCCTCTCAAGACATTCCTAAGACATATGTCCAGTCTTTCCACAGGCATAACATTTAACTCCACCTCCTCTACTTCTTTCTCTTCCTCAAGGAAAATAATTTCTCTCACCAAAAGGTCTTCTTTGAGAACTTCCTCCTCTTTCACAGCGACCATATGATTTCTCATTCTCATCCTTAGCTTTCGGTGCCTTATCATAGACAACTCCCTTACCTATATTTAAGCCTCTTCTTCTGTTCCGCTGACTTTGGCTTCTGGCCAGCTTTTCTTCTGCCTTTAGTGCAATCCGATAAGGATCTTCCATTGTCCTCATACTCATCATGCTAATTTCATCCTGAATTTCATACCTCAAACCATTTATATACCTGGAAACTTTTCCAACATCCTTCTCTCTTTGTCTAGTCCTAATATTCAGCCTATAAAAATTTTATGTATACTCTTTCACTGTCATACCTCTCTGTCTCAGGTTCTACAATTTTCTGAATAGCTCTATCTGATAATCCCTAGGTATGAATTTAGCCTTCAATTTGGCTACCATCCTATCCCAATTATTTATCTTTTGCTTACCTTTGCTCCTACTTTCTGCCTGTAGTTCATCCCACCATAGTGTTGCATGTCCCTTTAATATCGTGACAACATGTCTCACCTTCCTTCATTCGTCGACATCTTCATAGTTGAAATACTTGTCCATGGACCTTATCCAGTGAAACATCTCTTTAACATCCAAATTACCTTCATACGTTGGGACGTCTATCTTTGCTATCGCTCCCAACTTCATAACAACCTTCAAGAAGCGTTCTTTTCCCACATCTTCCCCCGTAGCTTCTTTAACTTCTATTTCATCACTTTCTGCATCATTGACATCTATAGCCGCATGTGTTCTCCTTTGTATTGCTTCCATCGATTCCAACCTTGCGCGGAGTTCTCTCACTTCTCTTCCTACAACATGGTTTGTTATAGGTGGTCCTGTGCGTACCCTCGACTGCATCGCTTCAACTATTTCCAACACATTGAGTTCAACTTCAAATCTTTTTTCAGGCTCTGATACCACTTGGTGCAAACCCCCCTCCTCTCCAAGGGTTGTGTGACCTCCTGGTCTAGGATCTTCTCAAGACTAAGCTGAAACAATATTTGATTCCTTGTTGGAACCTCTAAGAAACCATCCACAGGTATTTTTATGAAACTCTTCTCACGTGAACAAGCGCTAAGTGCAAGTCTCCTCCACGTGACCAAGCCTTGTGACCACACACTTATCTGAAAAGGTGCGTTGCGATTTCGTGTATTGGCTATATGAGTCAACCGACTCTCCGCCTTTCGAACTCCCGAGTCCCAAAATTCTGACAAGGGCCTAACGCATTCTAGCTCCTCCCTTATCCTTCACCTATATGACCCTTCACTATGACCTGGGGCCAATCCTTCTGAGCGCGTCAAGATTTCATGTATCGGGAAATCCCGATGTGATTCACCTCTATTCTCTCGATCCTCCGATACCTAGAATTGTGAAATATTTGGATCACATCAACAATCCATACTAGCTCTCCATCCAACGGCTGCAATCAAATCACAATTTCACATTTAACGAATTATTACAACTCCGCCCTTTGACATTTCCCTCCTATGAGTCAACAAAATGTTGATCTCTTGCCATGTGTCCCCTTTCGATGGACGGTCCCGATGATTTTTGGATTTCGCGAATTTCACTCTGCTTCTTCCAAATATTCTGGTTTGTGAAATTACAATAAATCCTTGTGGCTAACCAGTGCACTACTTCTCCGATATCTAATGACTTGAAATATTTAGGCTTCTCCTGAATGGATATTAACCTTCGATCTTATCTAATCTTCAAAATTATTTTCTGAAGAATTTCTTCCACTCAATCCTCGATACTTGTTCTTCCTTCGAACTTTCAACTTCTTCACTTCACCTTTGAACGCTTCAACTCTTCAAGACTTAGAAAATTTTCTAAGTGTTTCCTCTCGAGACTTAAAACCACTCCTCCTCCTAAGATTCTAGTAAATGAAACTTAAATATCGTCCCTCACGCACACTTGTACTCTGTGTCTTTTTAAAAAGACTTTTTGATGCCCTCCTGGCATACTCTACACTCAACTTCCTGAGCTTTCAAACTTTAACACAAGTTTGTTTCTACACGCACTCCTTGCACTCAATATGCACACTCTGCATATGAAAATTCCCCGCTATCTCTTCTGATCTTTAAGTCGAAAAACACTTCTTCACACGCACTCCTTTCACTCTGCATGCACTCCTTGCAAAATCTTACAGAAGCGAAACAATTGAACTCATTCAATTATTTATTCATTCACTATGAACATCATCCATTCACAAACACATAACAACACAATCAAACTGTAAACAATATCAACACAATATATTTGGGTCAATTTCCTCTGTTCTATTCATTTCAAAGAGAAAAACATAAAATACAGTCACTATCTCCTACAACCATTACAATGAAAACTTGTCTAAGGACTCAGCCCTCTTCGCTCTTCTTCCTCCTATCTAAATCCTATTTCATTCTATTCAAGCGTTTACCTACTCAATTAAATGAAACCTAATGACTAATACATGCAATTATCCTACACCTGTAATACATTATAGTCATGTAAAGGATTTACAATTATTCTATCTCTTCAAACGGTGGCCCGACTGCACAAACAACTAAATTAATTAACGAGAAAATAAAAAATCTCCACACTGCTACCAAGCTGTTTAAGGTCGGTTTGGCTCCTTCGATGCGTTGAGGTGTCAAATTTAATTCCATGTCTGCCTTTCTGGATTTGATAGCGATGCTCCTACATCAGTTTCCTTTGACAATTTTTCCACCTTTGATTCACTAAAATATCATTTCCTCAAGCCAACTTCTTGCATTTCATCTGGAAGAGTTGGAATAGCATTAATTCTTTGTTGAATAAAACTGCAATGCATTAGGTCACTTTCAATGGCTATGCAATTCCTTCCTTTCTGTAGGGAACATGCTAATGTTGTACCTAATCACCAAATACAAAATAAATAATGAAGTTAGATACTGTAAAAAGACAAATTAAAAATAATCTAAGATTGAAGTATGATTTCATAAATATTAGATCATAATTTTTACCTGAACCCGAGAACAAATCCAAAACCCAATCTTCTTCATTTGAAAATTTATCTATAAGATAATTAATTAATGTTTGTGGTTTTTGATAAATGTTAACCATCTCTCCTTTCAAATCATTTTCCTCATATGTTAGCTTTCTAACCACAACATTGTATACCAATATACTACTAGGAGTCTCTCCATCATTTGCATTGACAAGAATAGAATTATAAGAATCATCTTTTATTAAGGTTGCAAGATGTATATTCTCAAAATCATGTTTAAATGATTCTTTCTTGGAGCTCTAAATATTTGGCTTGTGCATGTAACATAAATAAGTGAAAATTCAATTAACTTGTGAATTAATAAAATTGTTTTATAATCTTAATTGTTAAACATACACTTTCAATATCTTACCAAATAAACTGTCTCCTTGTCTTTTCTTTCCCCTTGCAGCTTGATTGTACTAATCCTTGTTGTGTGTCTGAATGAAATACTATAAATCTCCAAAATGGTGATGTTGTAACTTCTGTAAATCCCATAACCACTTTACTGAAATCTTGGTAAGTATAAGGCTCAATATCATATTCAATGTTTGGGATATTATAACCATGAGGGATATCCACAATAACTAGGTAGTATTCTTTTTTAGGAACTGTTATCCCTGATATCTAGGGATAACTAGGAGATCATGTCTCGAGGCCCACATGATCCCAGACATGGAGTACGAGAGAGGATCGACTTGAGCATGGCCCTTGAGGGCCCATCTTTTCTTCTTCTCAGCCAGACTTGTCTTGTCAGCAGTACCAACCTCCATCACTACCGGCCTGGGCTTGCATCAGAAAAGGCTCTTGCTCCATGAGGTAATTGGTCTGAGGTATCATGGTATGTGTCATATTTGATCATTATAACCTTCTTATGTTGCATTAGATCTCTTTCATTTCAGATAAATGCTTGGATCTTACACTAATCCACTTGACCATTGTTGGGGTAATTGATGGGGTGGCTTAGCAAGTTGGTATTCATGGGTTTTGGTTATCCACCAAGGGGGGTTTGTAGAACCATCGTCCGCTCCCCTCATATTATCACTTTTACATCTTAAAACCCCGCTCATCCATCCCATTCCCCTA
>JASDQU010309116.1:107818-122276 GCA_032191745.1 Picea mariana
ATTGAAGAGGAAAAATGTTGGAAGTCTACCATCATTGATTGAATGTATCAATAAAGCATACATTCCAGAGCCTGTTTTTCATATATTAGAAGAAATTGTTGACATGCAAAGATTTATTCAAGGATCACATAGTGAAGAAAAATGTGTTGAACAACTTAATGACATTAGCTTCCAACATCAATTTTGTTTCAAAAAAATTGATGGGAAAACACTTATATGGGGAAAGAAGTATTCAAATACTACAGAATGGGGACCTTCATCAAGTTTATCATTTTTGAAGTTCATTCCAGATCATCCAATTTTTGCATCAAACTTATCATTTTTAAAATCAGTTGCTGAAATCCATAATGCACGAAGGCATAATAGAGATGTAGATTATTCTGAATGCCTGGAAGAAATTAAAATGTCCATTAAGGATTCACATGAGTAGTTTGATGTTGTTGATTTTGTTTGGTGGGAGTATTTTTTCAATAGTCAAAGTGACATAATTTCAAGCTCAACAAATGAAGATACAATGTTGAGGACTCCATTTCATTGGCCACAAAATATGCCAAATGAATATGAAGAAACAAACATTGTTGAAGTTCAAGAATCTCGAGGTACTATTAAGTTTACACAAGCAGAGGAAAGAGAAATGTATATTGGTTCACGAAGGTTGCATGCACAACGTGAAGCCATGGAAGACCTTTACAGGGGTTCAGTACAAGATATTAAGGAGGGTAGCATGATTGCAGTTTTAGTGACTGAAGATCCACATGGTTATCCATTATGGATAGTAAAGGTTATGAAGATTGAGAAAGAAAATGATGATGTTATTGCAATTGAAGTGCATTGGTATGCAACAAGTACACACCCATTCAATGGTGTGTACAAGCCAGAGATGGTGGTTGAGAAACAGTCAATAGAAAGAGAAAATAAAGGGTCAAAATACAATTTGTCGTCACACTGACCTCTTAAAATTAGATGATGTTGGCATACGTGTTTATGAATTCAATTTGAAAAAGAGAGGAATTCTTCGCTCCAAGACAACAGAGATTATCAAGAGGTTGTTGTCGCAAGAAATAAATGCAAGATGGGAGTCTGTTGAATCTAGTCATAGATCTAAAAAGAATTTAACATTTGAAATGTTGGGCATGCATGTAGACTCAGATGGTGCATTCATCGACAATAGAAAAGAGTATGGATCATCTACATATTCATCAAAACATTCATCTGAATACAATGTATACTCTGATGGTATTTTAGAAACCATGAGTCAATCTGATTAAGTGTATGGAACATTTTACGAATTTTTTATCCATATGATGTGTGTACACCCACGTCTCTTACCTTACACAAGGAGGTTCGGACCTTCCACACATTCCACTGGAAAATGCGTGGGAGGGGCCCAAGCCCTCCATAAGAAATGGGTTTGTTCACACCCTCACCTACCTACACTTAACTAAAAAAGAGCATTGAACTTACATATGATCTTACTTGAAGTTATGAATCTTTTGTTATGTTTTATGAATGATATGTTTTTTTATTATGGATAATATAATAAAATTTCTTAGCTCATATGTTTTGAATATGGTCAATATAAAAATACTTTTAAGAAATTGTTTATGTTTCATTCAATGTAACTTGTATTTACTTTTTTATTATTAAAAGTAAAAATTTATTAAAAAGTGACGTTGAATTTTTAAAGTATATTGCGATGTTTTCATGGAATTATGTATTACCTTGTGCTTTGCATGATAATAAAATTTAAAACGTAAGCATTTAAGGTTTGATTTTATGATTTTCTTTACAGTAATGATGAGTTATTTTACCACATTATAAAAATGTGTCATTTTCATACCCCAATTTTAGAATGGGTGCTACTGGTAGTAGTACTTTTCAATTTGATGGTTGATTTTGAGGTTTTGGTTTTAATGGTACCAAGTGATAAAAATATGATTTCAAATGATCTTAAAATTTAACGTTTTGAAAAGAAAAAAAAAATCAAAAACATCTTATTTGTTTTTAGGTGTTGATTTTAAGGTTTTTCTGAACAACTGTCTAAGTTTTGAAGGTCGTGTTTGAAAAATGTTGTAATTTTGACCCCATTTTAAAAAATGGTGCTACCGGTAGCACCACTTTTTTATTTGGGGGTTGATTTTGATGTTTTTTATGCAAAAATATGGGTTTTTTTGGCCAGAGTTCTCGTTTTGAGGTCACAGTTCTCATTAAGTTGGTAAATATGTTCCTGACTGATAATTGATTTCTGGTTCAGATGATTGTTCTGGGTCTGAGCAATTAAATCGAGTGAGGTACTGGTTTGGTGGGGGGGGTCATCTCAACCATTTCTGGATCTCCTCTCCATCTCTCTCTCTTAGCATCATGGTCTATCTTGGAAAACCCCCCTTTTAGAAATTATGCAACACTATGCATTTTAGTTAACAACAAAAATACATGTATTACCTTTTATAACAAAAGGTTCATCAAATCCAACATTCACACATGTTTAGTCTGCCATAGTCTTTTGGAAAGTTATAGTTATATTTAAAAGCTGGGGGAAATAGGGGTATTACAATATGTAACATGGCACTGATACCATATGTAATGCATGTCTACTATGTTAACCTAAAAAAAACATGTATCTTACCAAATAAATTATATATATATATATATATCAACAATAATCTATGTTTCAATAAATGGCGTATCAATTTAACCCCTTGGTCATATAATCCCCTCATAAACCCCATGAGGGTTAGTAACAATACTAACAAAAATCCAAGATGTATTTCACTAATCACTTCTTTTACATTACAATGTTATATATGCTTAATATATTTTCAAATACATGATACTATCATTTGAAACATTTCAATTATAGATAAGGAACAATTAAGTAGCAAAGTTCGCTCAATTAGCAATTTAATCAAGGCAAATCTTAGTCCATAGTGATTAGTCATGTTATCACACGGTAATTTATATTAATTTTTCCAAAGCATTTTGTCCTTGTGTTATCTTTCCACTCAGATTTAAAACATTTTCACCGGCTCCGTCAAGTTCCCATCACCTAAATCCTCCACTCGACTAATCATCCAAAATAGTCATGTCCTCCATGAATCAAAATTGGCAAATATCCCAAACCTATATCTAGCCTTAAAGATTATCTAAATTCTTTTGTCCCATCACTTCATTCATTTTTACCCTTATTATCATATTCCCATTGAAAATTAAAAATATTCCTTTTATTAAGCTTAAGCTCCCTTATCCTATCCACAAAGTCATGTGATGAGCCTCATATGCCCAAATTCCATAGAAAAATGGAAAAAGGTTTATAATTATTAATACAAATATTTTTATATTAAAATGTTTATATTAATATTTAATCCAAAATAATTCATGTCAAGTCATGGGCAAGAATCTCAATTAATATTTTAATGTGTAAAAGTCAAAGGGTGGATGGAGGGCGCATATCCATTGCGGGGGTTGAAATTGATCGAGTGTTAATTTTTTTAAGTGGTTCTACAATCCAAACCATTGTTTTGGTTTTGGGGTGTGTGTCATCTCCTGGTGGATTGTGGAAGATGGAGTGGTGTGGATTAAACCCACTCTTCCCAGGTCCCGCAATACTATTGCAACCATTTACTATATGGTTTTGGTTTCATAAATGTGCGGCATATGAGGATAGATTTTCCAGGAGTGTGTTTCAATACAAATCATGGAGTTTCCAATGCTATAAATAAATTTGTTCTCACTATGGAAACTTTTCACAAAGGTAAAAAATAAATTTTATAGAACAGAGAAATCAATGTTTATTGCCACGGAAAAGAATTGAACGGGAAAATGCATGTGAACTGAAGATTTGGATAATTATTTATCCAATTTTTTTACAGAAGTAAAAGAAGAAGATTAAAAAATTTTTACCAAACATGGTTGAAGACATGGTTTTCAAAACCACGGGAAGTAACACAATAAATAGTTTTTCAAAACCATAGGCATGAATTAAATTATGGAAATATAATTTTACAGGATAGAAAATATTTGGGGATTATTTTTATTTAAATATATTATTCACAAATATTTAAGGAGAATATGGATAAATAAAATTAGATTTGAAAGAGTACAAGTGGAATTTCAAAGAAAATGTGGCAGTCAGTTTATGCAGTAGTTGAGAAGAAAAACAGATTTACATGACGATTTTTGGGTGAACCAGAATGAATTTTAAAAGTTGAAAGGAGGTTATTGTCAAGCACGGACCCAAGAAAATTAACCTTGTTCATTTTTCATATAGGTGTCACGGATTGGGAGATTCAAAGGAATCTCGGAGCCCTATTTTTCAGTTTGATGATTTCCTATTTGAGACATATTTTTATGACACGTTTTCCGGCCAGTTGGAGATGAATTTCAAGAAACTGAGAGAGGTTTTTCTTCAGAACGATCTTATCTAAAAAAACCACTCTCACATTTTACACAGCTATTACTATTTGAGAATTAGAGGTGGTGTTTTGAATCCTATGTTTTCTCTTGAAAAGAAGGAGACCAGTTAAAACGTGTCATGTTCTATTTGTAATTGTTTCTATTTTGGGAAATGGGTTGGAGTTTGAAATTGTGAGCTGGAAAGGACCTTTAGTGCTATATATTTCATTGTACAAGAGTAGAGAATGGGCGGGGGGGACTTTCAGCCAGGAAGGTGAAGGGATTGTGTGTAAATTTATTAGAATGTCCTTATGAATTAATACATGAGTACAGTGCTCTCTGATAGACGAGATTCATCACGATGTAATTTTTGTTTTGCTTAAGAATCTATATGCATTGCTTTACTTCACAAGTTTAAAACTTACACTAAGCCCATCATTGAAAAATATTATGAGCAAATTTCTCAAGTTATATCCCTTAATGGTCCACCTTTGTTTGATCATTATGGATACAATGATGTTGAAGACCAAGAAAAACAATTAATTTGTGAAAATAAAATATTTAATATTTTTAATCATGAGTCAAAAATATCTCAGGAGAGGTGGTGTAGTTCCAAAAGGAATATGATGGATTTGTTCAGTCATAAAGAACAAGTTGAATATTTCCTTATAGAACATCAGTTAGATGAGCATAATTGGTCAAAGAAATTACTCCAACAACTATCACCGAATATCAACAAGTATGCATTCACCATTCTTACACTTGAATCTGCAACAAATATTGAACAACATGTGATCAACAGTGATATCAACCTACAACAATTTTCATTTTTGCAGACAAATCAAATTACAGAAGATATAACACTGATTCAATCCCCTTTATTGGATCAGTTGGAGGTTTTTTATAAGTTTCAGGATCCAATAGTAGCCTCGATGGATTCGTCATTTACACAGATCCCTAATGCTGCAAGTTTTGGCATCCCATCAATTTGCAGTTGTGAGTACATGTTTTTTGTGGAATTTTTGTTGTTCACGATATGCTCTATTCATGTCTTATTACTTAGCTACAAACAAGGATTAAATTTCATCAATCAGATGCTTTTATGGATTCATTGGAAATATTATTACACTTGAGCAACAGTTCAGTTGATTGGACTAGGAGTAGGAGTGTGCATAAATAATCTTTCCATGCAAGTATTTGGTTTTTAGTTTGAGTACAAAATTCAGTTTACATTTGGTTTGCAACAATATGTTTTGGTTTCAAAATAAGTTGCAGAAATTTGGAAGGAGTGGAAGTAATCCTTTCCCATGGATAAGGAACTAGAACTGCAATGTTCTTGGTAGCTCACAGGGAGCATGCCATCCCCTATGGAGCTAATGTTAGCACATGAAATGTTCAGTAGTCAAAATTATGACCTTAGTCCATGTAAGAGTCTTGGTGTCATGCTATCAATTATCATCATGAAGGAAATAAAATCCAAATGGGTCTCAAACCTGGTCTTAAAGTCATCATTATCATATTTCATGTCTCAAGGCTTTGTACACAAATTCCATTATGTCATTTTCCAATTTTTTAGAGGTAAAGTCGGAGGTCGGATTTATTTGCAGCCAACTCACATGAAAGTTTGCAGCGTACTAATAAGTACCTCATTGCACTAATATCTCATCATTTCACCTTGGAAATGTTTCAAGGGATATTTCATTGTATTCAACACTTTCATTCAGTTTGATTTTCAAGGATTATGTCACAGAAAACTCTAATAGTTTCCTTGAAGCACGCTACTAGAATTTGAAATTGGCGCTGCAAAATGGTTGAAGAAGACTGTTAAATATTGGATACCTTTCTCTAATACCAGCTCAGGTTCAAAAATCACCCACATTAAATCCTGATTTTTTAGGTATTTCTTGACGATTTGCATGATGCTTAAAGGTTGACAGAGGAATTATAGCTATTATGAAATTGGCGTCGCGAACTGTTAAATGCCCATATGTTTCCAACTCTCAAACCCAACGCTATGGTGCTCTAAACTCTTCCCATTAGTCAAATTTTTTATCTTAAGGTCATCCTACATTTCCTTCTACAAACAAGCCATTTTCTGCCACTGATATCTATGCACTGCGAACTGGTGTTGGCGCTGCGAACCCCCTGTTTTTATAGAGTTGTCTCTTTTGCTTGTCTACATTTTCACTAAGACTAGATTGTTGCTTATTTTATCACTCCTACTTTCAATTTCCCCCACTCTATACCATTGTTGTGCATAAGTTTTTAGACAAGTGAACTCTGAGTATATCAACTCTGCAATTCAACAAAAAAAAAAACCTTGTTTTACTATATATTTCACATAACATCTTTTTATGTTTCTTAAAGGTTACTCCAGGTTGAAATAATCTTGCAACATCTAGTGTAAGGTCCATCCTAATTCAGGTACAAGTTTTTAAAGGTTGGAATCTTTTTGTAAGAAAACATGCTGCTAGATGAAAGTTAGCAGCGCCTGGTCTCATTGGCACTGCGAACTGGTAATTTGGGACAGTTTGTAGCAATTAGCACACAACGTAGTCATGTTTTGATCATACCTTTTGAATTCCTATCTAGGTTGTTCTGAAATTTGGTGTGAAGAATAGTCAAAATCATCACCTACAGGAAAGTTCACGTTGCATGCTGTCAAAGGCGTTGTGAACTCTAACAGATTGATAAATCCGAGCTATGGGAGGGTTTCCAACTATCAGGGAAGGTTTGAATGGTTTCCTAGGAGTTATTTGGACATGAGGGACATGTGTTCCATCTCCAGATCAAGCAGCATGACCTGTTTCAAAAGAAATTTACCACAATAGACAAGATCCCAAAAAATAGGAATTTGTTATGTTTTTGTTGGAATCTTTTGTAACATACTCCTAAATGGAGGAGGATCCTATGTAGCTCCTTGTTTTCTACCTCCTTAGAATAGAGAGAGATAATTCACTATATATGAAGTGGATTTTGATAAGGAAAGGGTTGGATTCATGATACAAGAGAGGAGAGAGTTGGAAGAGCAATTTAGCTTATCATTTGTAAGCCTGAGGGCCTGTTTGTAATCAACATTTCTGCCATTAAAGATTCATGAGAGTTGTTTATTATATTGTCTTCTTTGTTTTCCCATTTCTTTTGTTATATTCTTGATTGAATATATTGCAAGTTTTGAGGATCAAAGGTTGTCTTTGATTAATGGATCCTTGAGCAGCAAAGGATCTGTTGTAGATGGCTTGTTAATCATTATTTCTATTCAATCTTTTTTTCATTCTATTCTACGGAGAGGATCTATGGTTAGTAGAAATTTTTCTTTTGTTCACTTCCCTTTCTTCTAATAATCATCATATAAACTCTTAACCTGATATTTAGCTTGATTTCCTTCAATCTGCAGAGTGGTTTTGACTCCATGCCCAATGGTAGATCACTGATCTAGAGTCAGACTATTGTCCTCCTTGTTCTTTCTTGCTAATCCACCCAATTTAAATTGTTTTAATTTTTCAAAACTTGGTGGGTATTAGGCTTGTTCTTAAAGAAATCTAAGAACAACTTCTAGTGATAACACTACCCATACAAATATTTCCATGTGGCACACCTATATTTCATCCTTTAACTGGAAATCACACCTAGAAACCATGTCACCACTTTCCATAGGTCATAGAGTCACATTACCTCATGTGGAAATCACACCCTGACACCATGTCACCACTTGCCATAGGTCGTAGAGTCACATTACCTCGTGCCACATCTCTAGTTCCACATTCACTGCCATGTTAGCTATTTTCCTAGTCAACAATGCCACATTAGTGGCCTAATCAACACACTGCTATGCTAACCTCATGTAGACTCTTTGTTGTAACCTTGATTTTCTAAGGTGGTTTTCAAATGTGCATAAATTTTTCATCCAATTTTTCTTTTAGTTCTATTTTTTTGTAGAGTGTTACTTGTGTTTTTAGTTTCTAAACATTTCATTCTTTAGCGCTTGCAATTTGTTAGTTTTCTTAGAAATCTCTCTCTAATCTTTGTTTTTGGAACTTTTGAAGGGTATTTCTTAGTCATCCAAGCACCTATATGAGTGTCATTTTTGTTAAAGTGTGTTACTTTTAATCATACTTTTCATTAGTGTAGTGAGTTTTTGTGTTGAGAACCATTTTATTTATGTTCTAAGTTAGGGATAATCTGTCTGAAATTTATTTAACAAATGCTAATTATTTCTCATGTAATTCCTAAATGGAAGATCCATTGAGAAGTATGGGATTGTGGAAGAGCACTCTGGGAACACAAATCACACCCTTTGGTGCCTTAACGAAATCCTAGTGGGAAAACAAAAATGATGAAGTTTTTGGACTCATTCAAATGTTAATGTTTGAAATTGTAAAGTTTTACCTAGGGGTTAACAAACCAGATGTAGCATGGACCAAAATTTGAGTAGTTGTTTGGTACACAGAATGAAATCCAAGATCATCAAATTGAGAATGAGCTAATTTCTTTGGATCCTTCTAAATTTGTTTGCATTGAAGACTATATCTCAATGTTTAAGACTTTGATACTTTTACTTGTAGATTGTGGCATGAAGAATCATGGTGATCAAATGATACTTTCCATGTTTTTTCAAATTAGTGAATCTTACTCTATTTGTGAGAGATCATCCTCCCACAAATAGATCTCAAACAATAAATCCCAACACAAGGTGGATCTTAGACTAAGGCACAAAATACTTGGCCTCCCACAAATCAAAAGCACGAACTTGCCCTACAAATACATAGAAAACACACAAACCAAGAATAGCTAGACACAAAATATACCAAATCTTACCAAAAAGTTCAAATAATGTTGGAAATGAGGAATAACTCAATGAGACTTAGCCCACTTGTTTTTTTTTTTTTTTTGGTAACTAAGGGAATCAGTAACAATGGAAGTATCGTATTTGCATGACACGGGGTCGAATCATGTTGGTTGCCTTATAACCCCTAGGGAGAAATCGCACCGCCTGCAAGCACATCCTCCGGATAAATCGGGGTGAGAATCGACCTTGAGACCTCTTTTTACATATTTCCTTCCATTTACACGACACTTGACAATTGGTCTACACCCCTAGGGGCTTTTAAATTGAAGGACATGGGGGTGGGCTTTGATTCAATTATGTGTGCATGGATCACTTAGCCCACTTGTTGATTATTTGTGTTTTCTAAGATTACTTGAGGTGCAAAGAGCATATGTAGATCAATAAAGAATAGTTATACAACTTGTGGGAAAAACTAGTAAACCAAGAGCAAGAGTGAGGAAAAATTTAAATTAAAACTTTATAAATGAAAAGATTTTATCGATTTTTGGGTTTTTGGAGAGCAAAGACCAGATCTTGGGAAAAATGATGCCCTTTTAGACATAAAAAAAAGGTACTCCAACATTCCATATACAATGGAATGATCCAATCAGTCCAGAAATTCTTGGAAATGCATATAAATAACACCTCTTCATGCATCATACAAGACAACTACCAGGCCAAGAAAAACTCCAACTTCGACCTATACAAAAATCCTTGTACAATTGTTACATTCTATTTTGATCTCAATCAAAAGGAGAGAAGCTTGCATTCACTCTAGTACCATGTTGGAGAAACATGTATATTCACATAGGGTTGAACACTAAAAAATCCCACTTATGAATGATAATGGCACCAATGTTTACTTGGCTAAAAACCCTTAAAGAGATAAAAACAATTCATGACACTAAAGACAATTTATTAATGCAAAAATTAATTCAAATCAAGATAGCCCTCATATCAATTGATCATTGACAAATAGTACCTAATACTCTTCAAATAAATATCATGAACCAATTGAGTGTCATTATAATCAAAGAGACATTGAACCACCATATATCTTATGTATAAGACATCACCATGACCTCATGTTAAATATATGATTATGATTGCCAAATCATTAAATTACAAACACTAAAAACAAACTAAACTTAATAACACATTATACAAAATTGACATTAAAACTAATTCCTATGGTCAAACTATCCTGAAATCACTAGAAAGTGATTGATATTTTTAGAATCCTTCCTTGGTTTGTTAAAATTTTGATATGCTCATTTAACCATAAACAATGTCACATCATTGTCACCCAACCATAGGAATTCACACATGCCACCCCTGAGCACAATAACCTTTTCACAGATAGAATGATTCTGACAAGTCCACACTAGAACCAACAAATAAACCCTAACCAAAAATATCGTTGTTGCAACAACAACATAATACCAAGAGAATGTACCTCTACTTAAAACAAGTGTACCTTTACCAAGAGAAGTGCACAAGAGAGATAATAGAAAAACTGAGAATACTCCACAACAACTGTTGCACTACTTTCTCCAGACTTGCACCCTCTTTTGTTGCAGTTGTTTCTCCTTAGACTTGCGCACTGCTTGTTGCAGTTGTTGCTCCTTAGAATTGAGCACTAGATGTTGTAGTTTTTGCTCCTTAGACTTGCGCACTAGCTTTTGTGAGCGAGTGAGTGTGTATCTAAATGAGTTAGGTGGGTCCCTATTTATATTATCCTGTCCAAGTGACTGGGGATGAATTATCTTTCTAGAGCCTTTGAATACTTTAATAATATTCTCCTTGAGCTGAATTCTCTTCTAGGGTTTTCACACATATGTTTAATGGTTCTCTTAATTCCAGAATATTCTAATCTAAGTATAAAGGTTACACTTGAAGATTAATACCTCTCGTAGCTACCAAAACATCAACACTCCCTCTTATCTAGTGAGGTATTAACTGGTATTTTCTTTATGTAATGGTCTCAAACACATCCATCCATCTCACATGGCATGGGAAAGACTCACATGATATTGCAGATCATTCTATAGGTAGAATCACCATAGCAACATAGGCTATCTCATGATCAAACATATCATGTCAAAAGTATCTCCATCATATCCATACAGGATCTTTCATAGTCACACACAAACTATTTGATGGTCATGTCACATTCATGCATCTGGAATCTCATCATCCTTCGGGGATTTATGTCATCACGAGGCTTCAAATAGTTCATACAAAACTAGGAAACTCACCAGCTCACACATAATCTAGCATCTAGTTCATACAGAAATAGTAACCTCACCAACTCACACAAAATCTAGCATCTAGTTCATACAAAACTAGTAAACTCACTAGCTCACACAGAATATGGAATCTAGTTCATACAGAACTAGTAAACTTGCCAGCTCACACAAAATCTGGCATCTAGTTCATACAGAACTAATAACCTTTGGTTGGCACACCAGGCATCCAGCCCATAGTGACTGGGCATATAACCATGAGGTTTAGGAGATGTAGTGCGCACACACTACCCATCTAGCCCAAGGCTAGGAAACACCTCCAACCACACAGGTTGTCCCTCCAGCTTGAAAATCTAGGAAACTCGCTAGCCTCGAAGGCTCGTCATTTTCTAACCTTGCGCGAGGTCATGCTGACTAGTGCCACAATCAATAGTGTGCATGTAAATGACCACTCACTGCTGCCACAATGTACAAGTTACTTCCCCAAGAATCACATATGTGACTCATCACTCGCTCTTACGAGGGATGTCCTTCTGGACCACACCAAGCTTTTCCCTGAAGTATTCAAAATTTACCCTTGATAGAGGCTTGGTCAACACATCTGCTATCTGCTCGTCTGTGTCAATATATTGGAGCTTCACAAATCCCCTTTGCACCAAATCTCAGATATAATGATACTTGATATCAACGTGCTTGGACTTGTCATGGAACACAGGGCTCTCTGACAACTTTATACAACTCTAGTAGTCACAAAAAATACAAGTCACTTCCAACTCAAGATCAAACAACTCTGCAAGTAAATTTCAAATCCACACAACTTGTCTACAGGTTGAACATGTTGCTATGTATTATGCCTCGACCGTACTGAGTGCCACACTAGTCTTCTTCCTGCTGAGCCACGATATCATAGCTGATCCCAGACTGAAGCAACATCCAGATGTACTCTTCTGATCTGTGACACTACTGGCCCAATCTGAATTAGTATATCCTTGCAGTCTTCTCTTATGATCCAAAACATATCAGAGTCCATAATCAATTGTACCTTTTAGGTACCTCAACACATGATTTTCCGCAACCAAGTGAACACGTCTTGGTTCAACCATATACTGACTCAAGGTGTTCACCGCAAATCATATATATGGCCTAGTGTTCGTCAAATACATCAACGAACCAATCATCTTCCTGTACATGGTGACATCCACTGTCTTTGAAGAACTATCACTCAATAACTTTAGGTTCATCACCATCGGCATGGGCATGGATTTACAATCCATCATATCAAATCTCTTCAAGATTTCTAACCCATATTTTCCTTGTCACAGGAAAATCTCATATGGTTTCTGCCACACCTCTATACCCAAAAATTCATGCATAATACCTAGGTCTTTCATCTCGAACTCATATGCAAGCTTTCTCTTACAATCTGTGATGAGCTTCTCATCCCATGTTAGAAACATGTCATCCTCATATAACAGCAATATCACTGGTCCACTATCCTCAACCTTGTAGTAAATATTAAGATTTTCTTTACTCTTGGAAAATCCCAAGACCATCAAAAAACTGTCAATTCTACCATGTCATTCCCTGGGTGATTGTTTCAACCCATACAAGGCTTTCTTCAATCTGCACACATGAATTTCTCTGTCATGTGTCTTAAATCCTTTTGGTTGCTCCATGTACACATCTTCCACTACACCATTCAGGAAGGTTGTGTTCACATCCATCTGATGTACCTTCCATTTCATCACTGCAACTATTGCAAGTATAGCTCTAATTGAAGTGTACCTCAGCATAGGAGCAAATGTCTCCTCATTATCTATTCCTTCTTTCTGGGAGAATCCATAAGCCACGAACCTTGCCTTGTATTTCTCGATACTGCCATTTGCTGAGTGTTTTGTCTTGTAAAATCATTTGTAACTCACAATCGATTTCTCTTTCAGTCTCAGAACCACATCCCAGACATCATTCTTAATGATGGAATGATATTCCTCAATCATGGCATCCTTCCATACTTTTTTTTTTGCAACCTATTCATAACAGGTAGGCTCAACATCAATGATATCACATAACAATGCCACATAACTTTAATATGGATGAGGCTTCTTTTTTTCTCTGAAAGATCCATTTAGAGCACCATGCTTCTCGGTATCCTCAATAATATCAAGAGCCCAAGATGGTCTTCTTTTCTTTGTAATCGTTTTCACAGGTATTTGTGGTTCTGCCATGTCATGGCCCTCTGGACCATGCTCCTCTGGCACAACCTCATTACCAACATCTGAGTCTGCAACTCTAGGTGCTTCAGGCTCCTCATCATGGATCTCATATGTATGATGCTTCCTTGATCTACTGAAGTTTGCATCCTCATCGAAGGTAACATCTCTGCTAATCTCGATCTGTCTATAACCAGGGATGTAAACTCTATATGCCTTCGATGTTTCACTATATCTAACAAATACACCCTTCTATCCTGAAGGATCCAACTTTGATCTCTTATCTTTGGGAACATGCACATACACTGAAAAACCAAATATACGTAGGTGGCTGACCTCTGGATTTTCTCCTGTAAAAATTTATTTTGGTGTCTTGTTCCCAAGTGCATGGTGAGGAATTTTGTTTTGCACATAAACAACAGTCCTAGATGTTTCTGCCCATAGGTGCATATGCAAGTCTTGATCATGAATCATGGCCTTTACTGCCTCCATTATCGTATGATTCTTTCTTTCTGCTACACCATTTTTCTAAGGTGAACTCTCCTCCATTATGCAACCTCAAAATATTTATCTTCCTTTCAGAAAGATTTTTTATAAGAGCTTCGAATTATTTGAATTTTCTAAATACTTCACCTTTTTATTTCAAGAAATAAATCCAAGTTTTATGTGAGAGATCATCAATAAATGAAACATAATATACATACCCTCTAAGTGAAGTAGTTGACATTAGTCCACATACGTATGAATGCATGATGTCCAAAAATCCTTTGGCTTTGTTGTCA
>JASDQU010309116.1:172126-184722 GCA_032191745.1 Picea mariana
CCACGTGGCAAAAAGAAAATAAGGGAAAATGATTTTTATCCACCTAAGTGCCTATGTTTGTTTGACTATCCCCTTTATAAGTTGAGGGGTCTAAGTGGTGTAGTATTTAGAGCATGCATGACATCATTCTTGAGAAGGAAACTGACTTTCCCCACATCAAAACCTTACAATGAAAATTTTAGTCCCAATGCGCGGCTGTCACTATAGACAGAGGCGCGTGCGCGCGGAAAAGAGATGTTAATTCCAGCGCATGCGCGCGTCTGTGGGGTGGAATACACACGCGCTTGTGATAAATTAATGAGAAAGAAACTCCGAATATATTTCTCTCGATTCTTCTGTGAATCGACTGGATAGCAGGTCGGCGGAGGCCGGTTTGTGTCCCTGCAAGTTAATAAAACAAANNAATTGAGAGAGGATTTGATACCTAACTCCCCAGTGGAGTCGCCAGTCTGTTCGCGTTCAAATGGTCACCAAGTGAGAAAATGGAGAGCGCTTGCATACCCTGTTGGGTCTGGCAGGGAAGAACAGTTGTGGAGCAAAGAGGCTCAAAGAAAACAAAACTAACTACAATCTAACTATCAACTGAAAACAAATAAAACTTGTGAAAATAAACAAAAACATCAAACATAAGACACAGGGGTCATCAATGGTTTCAGGCTGGTGTATTAATGAAACCAGAGCACGCTGAAGAAAGAGACCAGGGATTCCTTCTGCCTCCAGTGGAAGGCTCTTCGGGGCCCTCAACACAATGCTTTCCTTACAAATGAAATGAACTGCGCACAGCAGTGAAAGAACTCTAGGTGATGCAGCTGATGGATTTGTTGTCAAAGGAGGAGCCTTGAACCATCTGAACAGCATAACAGTGCTTAGAATTCCTTGCCAAAACAGTGTATCCTCACGGCTTTTTATAGCATTTCTTCAGGCGGTATCGTAACCTTCTTCAAGTGGGAACAAGGACCCGTTTAGGGTTTACTTAGGTCATTAACTCGCCCATTTTGTAGAGTCGGCTCTGATTTAAGAGTCAAATCAACCTGGCAGCTGGTCCGTAGGCAGTTGGGAAGCCGACCTATTCAATTAATGCACCGTATTAGTAGATGCGCAGGTTTTTGTGTGGACAGACGCGCGTCGGGAATGCATGCGCACATAACACGTTTTTGTCCTGCGCATGCGCGCGCGCGCCACACTGCTGTAAAGCGCCCTTCAATTTTTGGTTATTTTGTATAGTTTTTGACCCTTCTGGAATGATGTGAACTTAATTCAGTGCCATGAATGACTTCATTGTTGTTTTGATGATGTGGAGTTCTTGTCGCCATGTGCAGACGAAATTTCGGTGATAACACTTATCATGACCGAAGTGTCTAGCCAATCCTCCACTGTGTTTTTCCTTCAACAGGTTCTCCCTCATGCAGCATTTTGGAATACATAGTTGATTGCCCTTGAATAATAATCCATGTTGGATCATGTATTCAATCCATTGGCTTCTATCCCTGAGAATTGGATTCTCAGATGCCTCATATGCTTCCTTAAAATCTGGGTCATCCCTGGACATTTCTTTGAGGTTATCAAAAACCAAAGTTTTGACTCTGAATTCTTGCATAAGCAAACATTTCCTGCTCAAAGCATCAACAAATTTGTTAACAGTTCCATAAATATGCTTAGTTACAAAAGTAAAATTCTGCATGAGTTCAACCCATTTACAATGTTTTTGGCTCAACTTTTCCTGTTGAGTCACGAATTGTAAAGGATGATTATCACTGTACAAAACAAATTCTTTGGGAACCAAATAATGTCTCCATTTCTTCAACGCTTGTATGATTGCATAAAACTCTTTGTCATATTTTGAGTACATGATCTTCACTTCATTCAGTTTTTCACTGAAGTATGTGATCGGCCTATTGTCTTGACTCAAGACCGCTCCAATTGCAAATCCACTCGCATCACACTTGAACTGGAATGTCTTGCTAAAGTCCAACAAAACTAGAATTGGCTGCTCAGTGATCTTCTTCTTCAGCAGGTTGAAAATCTTCTCTTCTTCTTCTGTCCAGTGAAAAGATTTATGTCTTTTCTTCACCGTATCCATCATTGGTGCACTAATTCCACCAAAGTTTCGGATGAATTTCTTGTAGAAACTTGCCAAACCATGGAAGCTTCGAACTTCAAACACATTTTTTGGCGATGGCCAATTCTTAATCGCATTTACCTTTTCAGGATCCATATTCAAATCATTCATAGAGATAACAAAACCCAAATAAATGAGTTATGTCCTCATAAATGATGATTTCTTCATATTAATCAACAATTTCTCTTGATGTAATCTCCTCATGACTGCAGCTAAGTGCCTTAAGTGTTCTACTTCTCTCTTGCTAAAAATTAATATATCATCAAGATACACAATGACGAATTTCCCTATGAAGTCCTTCAGGACTTCGTTCATCAATCTCATGAAAGTACAGGGTGCATTCGTTAATCCAAATGGCATGACAAGCCATTCGTATAGCCCTTCATTTGTCTTGAATGTTGTCTTCCATTCATCACCTTCTCTCATGCAAATTTGATGATATCCTCTTTTCAAATCAATCTTTGAAAAAAATCTTGCTCCACTCAAGCAATCCATCAAGTCATCCATATTTGGTAATGGAAATATGTATCTAATGGTAATCTTATTGATCTCCCTTGAGTCTGTACACATTCTCCAGCCTCCATCTTTCTTTGGGTTGAGCACTGTTGGAACAACGCATGGACTCAAGATTTCTCTAATCAATCCTTTGTCCATTAAGTCCTGGACCTGCCTCTTGACTTCCTCATTTTCCTGCGGCGTCAACCTGTACATGGCTTTGTTTGGTAAATTGTCTCCAAGTATAAGATCGATGTGATGGCTTATACTCCTGATAGGTGGCAACGAACAAGGTAGTTTGTCCACTACTATATCAGCAAACTCTCCCATCAACTTCTAGATTTCCTCTGGTAAATCATCTATCCTTGTACTGGTTAAAACAATTTTAGGCTTCCTGACCACAATAAATTGTGTGTCTCCCTCCTTCTTAACCTCCTTAAGAAGTTCCTTCCCACTCATGAGAAGTACGGCATTGCTTTTTTCTATTTTCACCTCTTGGTTTTTAATCGACAACAACATGGGCATCGTCCCATTCTTCTCCAGGGTGTACATGTTCTTTCTCCCATAATGAATCACATTTCTGTCATACTGCCATGGTCTACCGAGCAATAGATGACAAACATCCATCGGAATGACATCACATAATATTTCATCCTTGTATCCTCCTATTTTAAATTCAACTAAACACTATTTAGTGACATTTACCTGATGTCTTTTTTGTAGCCATGAAACTCTATAGGGGATTGGATGTACAATAGTCTCTAGCTCTAACTTTTCTACCATATCTGTATATACGAGATTGTCTGTGCTACTGTTGTCCACTATGACTTTGCATAGTCTGCCTTTAGTCTTGCAAGCAGTCTGAAACAAACTATTTCTTTGGGTTGGGTTCTCTGCCTCCTTCTCTAGCATTAAGAGAACTTTCCTCATCATCAAGGATCTTCCGCCCTCAACATATTATACCTCAACATTCCATCCTTGAGCTTCGGTAATGTGATTTTCACCACCATCTTTCTTCTTATCTGGACACTCATAGGATTTATGTCCGATCTTTCCACATACAAAACATTTTACTTCACCTCCTCTACCTCTTCCTCTTCCTCTAACTCGAGGAAAAGTATTTCTATTAGCATACTACCCTCTCTGTGAGCTTCCACCCCTCTCATGTTGATTTTGAGGTTTCTTCCCCTCTTATTTAGATTTCTGAGTCATGTCTTGGGCAATTGTTTTGCCTCTAGCTTGACTTCTACCTCGGCCTCTTTGACCTTGTTTTCAACTCAGCTTCTCTTCATATTTTAGAGCCATCTGATAAGCATCCTCTACATTTTGAAGGTTCATCATGCTCATCTCATCTTGAATGTCACATCTCAGACCATTCATGTATCTGGCAACCTTTTCATCATTGCTTTCCCGATGACCTACCCTGATGTTTATCTTGTAGAATTCTTCAGTGTATTCTTTCACTGAACCCAACTTCTACCTCAAATTTTGCATCCTCTGAAACAGAGTAATTTTATAATCCTTGAGTATGAATTTGGCTTTCATCTTCACAACCATTCTATCCCAACTTTTGATTTTCTTCTTACCCTTGTAGTGTCTGTCAGCCTACAGTTCATCCCACCATAGTGTTGCATGCCCTTTAAGTATAATGATAGCATGTTAGACCTTCTTTTCTTCCTCAACATCCTCATAGTAGAAGTATTTGTCTAGAGCTTTAATCTAGTCTAGAAGCTCTTCAACATCCAAGTTTTCCTCATACATGGGAATCTCCATTTTTTCTCTTGCACCTATCCTTGCAACAAAACTAAATAGGCATTCGTCTGCAACATCTTCGACTATGACCTCTTCTCCTTCATGTCCATATTCATTTTCACTTTTAGCTTCACTGATATCCCCAACGTCAACTGTGTTCCTCTATGCTGTCTCCATGGCATCAAGCCTGGCACGTAACTCGCACATTTCTCTTTCCACTGCTAGATTAGGCATCAGTCTCTCTCTTGTTCTCAATGTCATGGCTGAGATTTTTTTCTTTTTCTTTTCCCTGCTACAAAAATCAAAGACTTTTTCTTGGCTCTGATACCAAATAATGAAGACCCTGACCCTTGGGCCAAGATCCACGCAGGATCATTCTAAATCTACCCCTGAGTAAAATTGACTCTTCGATTCCTCCGTAAGGAATCCCACACACACACAAGTGTTTCCACAGGTCCTTCCTAAAAAACCTTCCCTGTTTAATTTAACTTCAGGCGTGAGCCTTACACCTCCATACGACCATGACCTAGTCCTTGCGCAAGCACATTTTGTAACGCATGTGTTCATGGGTCGAAGACCCTCGACTTTTATTCACCAAACACCGATACACAAGATGCGATGGGTTATGGCTCTTTCTTGTTAGCACCCTCTGCATGTAACCACCCACTAGGGATAAGCACTAGTCTCACTTGCAACTCGCGAGTTCGCGAGTTGGAAGGTTCAACCTCTGGGCCCTTCTTTTATGAGACTCCAAGATGCAAAAGTCAGAGAAGGTTTGACTCCTTAAGTGCTTCTCGGAACTCACAACTTTTTGACTTGAGTTTTTGAAACTTTGTGCTCCTTTCTTACGATAACTTGAAGCACGTGAAGTCAACAGGGTGTTGACTCCTTCCTAGGTGACGAGTGTCCACCTGTCAACCACGCGGTCCCCACTTAATGGACGTGCCACCTTCTCGCCCAAGACCTCCGCCCTCGGCTCTTCATGACTCCTGTAGTCGAAACTGATTCCTCCCAACCTCTGAAACCCCGATACATGATATAGAGAAGAGGTTCTAATCCTTTGGTTGTGCAAATTCCCGAATAGCAAGAAGTAGGGAAATCGTTGGATCTGAGCATGTAGGAACAACCATANAAGACCTCCGCCCTCGGCTCTTCATGACTCCTGTAGTCGAAACTGATTCCTCCCAACCTCTGAAACCCCGATACATGATATAGAGAAGAGGTTCTAATCCAATGGTTGTTCCTACATGCTCAGATCCAACGATTTCCCTACTTCTTGCTATTCGGGAATTTGCACAACCAAAGGATTTGGTCTATCCTCCAAACTCATGATATGCGATACCCCACGAATATTTAGATCTGACAGTTCTTCCACGTCTTGGATCCAACGGTTTGGATCTCTTCCTCCGCTTCTCACAACTTGGAACTTCGCGACTCCAAGAGTTTGGTCTTCCACCTCCAAACTCACAAATCCCAAGTTCATGAAATGATCTGACAGCCCAAACTAACCATGATCGACGGTCTTCGTTGATCCTTGACACCAACGTAATGGGTTCGTACAACCCTTATCCACCCTGCAACTCCTCTGGATCCTACGGTCCTCCCAACTTCGCGTGTTCTCCATGGAGAATTTCAACCATTCGATTACTTCCTCAAGAGTCTCTGTGAATTGAGCCAATGTTCTTCTCTTGAAACTTAACCTTCTGCATGATGATTTCACTTCCTTGTCTCACTTTGAAGTATTTCAATATCCGTCTTCGTTTGAAGTGTTCAAATGTGTTATCCCTCCTGAGCTTTCACTTGTAAACTCGAGTCTCTAAAAGGACTCCTGCATGCACTCCTTGTGGCAATCTCTCAAATACTTCTATGTATTTGATTCTCAACTCTGTGCACTCTCTGCAACAACAATCCTTCACTCTTCAACCTCAGTTGATAAATTCTAAGGCTTTGACTAGTCTTTGCACACCTCAAATGGATTTTTTGCTTCACCTGTACTTTTGTCGAAATGAGAACAACAGTATCCCTACTGAGCTTTCTGAGATAAACCTCAAAACCCTTGTCAATGCACACCTTGTAGGAACTCTCTCAGGATGAAAAACAATTGAAACTAATTCTCTTTCCCTCTCAGACTTCATATACTTAGCATGAAATTATACATTCAACAAAGAATAACAACAAAGACATAACAAAAAGAATAAAAAAATTGTAAGCATACCATTCAGCATATGTAAATAGTAAACATCATAACACGATGAAATTTGAGTCAAAGATTCATATATTAACTCAAGTGCTCCTATACATGGGTTCTTCTCTACAACTCTCTACTACGACTCTCTTCTTCTATTATGTGCTAATGATACAATCCTACAATGATACAAGGGTGAGGGTGTCTATATTAGTTTTCCCTCCTACTCTTCTAAACACTGTCTAATCTATTAATTCAATCTGACCTACTTTCATTAACTGGGCTTAAATGCCTTTTACATTGACAGATGAGAGAAAATCATTCATGATCTGTTTACAACAGTCAAATATATATGCAAGTACGCCTCCTAGTTATTACATTAATAACTGCTCCTTAATTTTTCAAAACATTTCAAAACGTGAAAAATGCCTGTTACACTTTCCAACTATCTTCCGCCTTCATGCTCGCTTGGCTACTTACGATGCTCCTGCATCATTTTAGCATTTCGACAGTCGATGAGTCAGAAGACAGGGGACGGGAGAATGCTTGCTTCGCAAATCCCCGAATTGTGAAAGCTGGTGGAATATTATCATGGGCCATCATTTTGGCATTCTAGGAACCGGGTACTCGAGAGGCCGGGAGTCAGGGGCCTGGGAGTTTCGACTCGCGAAATCATGAAACGCGAAGGCCCGAAAGGCTAAGGGGGGAGCCAGATGGGATGTTGATCCTTTTCGGCGTTTCGATGACTAGAAGTTCAAGAGGACAAGGATTTTGGGGAGAACTCGCTCGTAGGAGTTTCAAAACCCCGAAAGTTGAAATGTGTGTCGGGTCAGAACAAGGAAGAGCACCAAGGAAAAAGGGTGCACACACACAGATTTTGTTGAAGGACTATGCTAGATGAGAAAAGGGGGACCTATGAATTTGTTTGAAGGGTTCTAGCAAGACCCCGAAGAGCTAACTCAGCTTGGAAGAAGAACGATCCAAAGACCGAGAGGTCAGTGGAACCTGGTGATGTAAGGGGTCTACATCACTAAATCAAGGCTAAATGGATATACATCATCCCATGCTAGCATCAAGCACATGTGGCTCCGCAAAAGAAAAAAAAATCCTTTGATTACAAGATCCACCAAAATTATACATACATTTAATATTAGATAAAAATATATATAAATGGTGGTTGTCCAATAAAGTCATTATCAATTGTAGCCTCTTTGAGAAATCAACAATGCTATTAGAAAAATTTCCTTAAATAGTGCTGACAAAATCTATGACAATGCCTTCCAATGCTGACCCATAATGTCTATTTAACAATGCATCGATCGTGTTGCCAATGTACAACTGTAAATGTATAATGTCGATCCCTTAATGAAAGAGTTGCAGTCATCCCAGGATATCACACTATCTAAAATACACCAGATCTAAATGTAGTCTAAATCGCAATAAAGTAAGATGTAAATCACTATCATGTTAATTTCGTTGTCTTTTATTAATTCTATGTCTAGCCATGATATGATGTTCATTAATACATGAAATTTCTTTGTAACATGCCAGAACAACGCTAAGGATTAAAATCATGGCCAACAATAAAATTTAAGGGGATTCATTGGGTGACATTCTGGGTAGGATGCGAAGAATATCCAGAACCGAAAACGCTGAGATAAGTGGTTTAATGCAGAGAATCCATCACCAGAAAGCACAAGACCATCAATCAAACAAGATCAATCAGAAGGGGTATATGGCTAGGAGGAACATCCTTCGCTCATCATCAACGCACAAAAAAATAGGGTGCTTAGATCCATATGTCTATTAACACCGAAGTGACAACGATAGACCAAGCTCCTGGGCGAATGCTCAGGCATGGGATGATGAGTTAGGGATGAAGAAAAAAATATAAACCGGAAATAAACACAAATCAATAAAACCATAGGATGGTCAAGACTTGGAGGGATAGAAGGCCATGGGATTCAATCAACATCCACTACTACATATGGGTGCATTATTCCACGAAAAGTTTCCATGCTTCGACTAGTTTCATAATTTTTTTAAACATGACGGGATTTTCGTCGATATTGCCATGAAAGTTCGTCATAATATCCACAAAGATATTAAATTAATATAGTCTAGATTTTTGTCGCTATAGAGACGATCTTTCGTGGCAATAGCGATGAAATTTTTTCCTATCTCATTGGTCGGTGTTAACAGCTAGTTGACTATTTTATCTATATATACGTGACTTTAAGAGACTTTGCGACACAATTGTTATAGTTGCGACATTGTTCTTGGATTTTGTTTGAGCTGCTTATTTTTCCCGTCACCCACCGGTTGAACAAGTCCAATTCTCAATCTACATAGCTCATATTTTGAACTTGCAAGGTTAGTATGTTATTTTTTATTGATGTACTCATTTAACTTGTAATTTTTTTTTCAAATGGCCAATTTGCATTTAGCTTGTTTTTCCTTGAAAATATATTATAATATGTGTAGTACCATATTTTATGTCTTTGGTTTTTGGATCTAGTTAGTATATTCTATGGAAAAGGGTAAGTTGATTCCATAATATTCTAGGTTTATGTAATCCACATACCCTTTTCCCTTCAATTGTAGCTATAATCTCTCTCTCTTTTCATTGATAAAGATATGGAATTGTTCTTGAAACTCAACCTTGATCGATGAAATGATAGTAATTGATTGCTATATTCCCTTCTTTAGCAGGGAGTAATAAGATACATAAACACTAACCCTAAACTTATGTTAGGTATATATATTGTTATTATATAAAGAAAACATTTGTACTCATATGACCTTATTATAAAGATGTTATCTATGTCGACATGATGTTGATCCTCTACACATACGATCACCTTATTATAAAGATGTTGACCTTATTATAAAGATGTAGGTCATTGTAAATAAACATATCATAATCGAAAGGAGTAGACAAAATATAAAAAATTGACAACTTAATGTTTTGTATGGTTTAGATAAGACAATTACTTGTCAGGACAAGGATTTGTCACAATGAATGAAAATGATAGGAAGCTTACTCGGTTAAGAGCGGAATTAGAGGCAAGGGGCAATGGAAAATTTTATTTCCCTTGCTATGATTGCAGAGGCTTGCAAAATAGAAGACTTTTAATAACAACAACCCAAATACATTGTAGGGATAAGGAGCATGCCGAAGGGGGTTATGAATATCATCCCTTGGTAATAGGATTCAATATTTAATGTATTCTCTATAATAATCAGTATGTCATGAATTTTAGTAATATTTCTTATCAAGTTTTTTATATTTTCTATACAAACTAACTTTTCTATGTTGTTTTTAAATATATAGATGATGCCCCCAAAGTTTCGACCTCTAGAGAGTTATTTTCCNGAGATGAACTTCAAGATTAGAATAATAATAATCAGTATGTCATGAATTTTAGTAATATTTCTTATCAAGTTTTTTATATTTTCTATACAAACTAACTTTTCTATGTTGTTTTTAAATATATAGATGATGCCCCCAAAGTTTCGACCTCTAGAGAGTTATTTTCCAAGTACTAGCAGGAATATTACTTTACATGGAGATGAACTTCAAGATTAGAATATTGAAGATGTTGATCAAGTTATTAATGATGATATTGATGGAGATAATGTTAGTGATTCAAATCAAGAAGATGATATACATAGATTGATCCAAGACACATTTTCTCCAATGGATGAGGACAACCAAGATTATAGTCATGATGTTGATCCTCTACTCGACAAGTCATGTCAACCTCTTTATGAAGGCTCGACAACAAATATTTTATAAGCTATATTGTTGTTGGTGAACCTAAAGGTTTTGAATGGTTTATCAAACACTTGTCTCACACATATACTAAGGTATTTAATTTGTTAATTATTTATGCCTGCATGTTCACAAATACTTAAAAGGTTCAATTTTTTCCTATATTGTTATTGTTTTCTAATTTGTAAATTAGTATATTGGATGATATACTGATGATTAATATTGTTTACATTGGCTTATTGTTTATAATTTTTTATATTGTCAGGTGATGTTCTATTACTGACGTCAAATATTTTGCCACGCACATATCGAGAAATATCTGTGATTATGAAAGAAGTTGGAATGGACTATCAGGCTATTGATGCATGTCTTAATGATCATATCATATATTATGGACAATATGCATTATAAAATGAATGCCCACAATGTCAAATAAGTAGATATCGAACTGATAAAGCGTCAAAGAAGGTGTCTCGCAAAGTTCTTCGTTATATTCCGATAATTCCACGTTTCCAACGGTTGTTCAGGTGCCAAAGTATAGTATAGTTTATGGATTTCCATGCAAAGAACCGAATTCAAGATGATGTTCTTCGAATGCCTGCAGATGGTTATGCATTGAACTACATCGAAGAAAAGTGGTCAATTTTTAAAGAAGAACCTCATAATGTTAGACTTTCGATGGCAGCTGATGGTGTCAATCCATTTGGAGAGCTTCGTTCTACATACTCAGTGTGGCCTGTTTTTGTTATAAACAATAACCTTCCTCCTTGGATGTTGATCAAGAGAGAGCACACAATGTTGGTAATGATTTTTCTAGGTATTTAATTATCTTTTATTTTCTTTAAAGCATGACAAAATATTTCATTTATTTGTTTTGTGCATGGTAAATATTTCTTTTATATATCACGACATCTAGATAAGTATAATTAATCATGTAGTAGGTTGAACCAATCAGGTAGGTACCAGGTTAAAGATATGAACATATATATTGAGCCTCTCATCGATGAGTTGTTGAGGTTATGGGTTGGCGTCACTATTTATGACATCTCTAGACCAATAGGGCAAAGACGATTTCAATTCCATGGAATACAATCATGGACAATTCATGATGCTCTCGGGTTAACACATTTTTGTGGTATATTGTTACTTTATTTTTGTGATTTAATATTATATATCTTTTTTGAAAAAATCATGCATTATTTTAAATTGTAGCTCTGATTTGATGCTACATTTATTCATATAGCTTGTAGGTCTTCAAACAAAGAGTAAATTTGCATGCCCAATTTGTGGATCTAGGATAAAATCTCATCGTTCAAGGAGTTTAGCAAAGGATGTGTTTGATGAGTATAGGCACTTTCTACCTAAGAACCATAGTTATCGAACTACAAACAAAGAAAATTTCAATGGTAAAGAAGAAAACGGAAAAAAACCACGAAGAATGACACCTCGCCTATGGAAGTTGGAATATATTAGAAAGAGTCAAGGTACGCAAATTATTTATGTATGACCTATTATATAAATCTTTGGTTAATTTCATTAGTATTAATTTCATTTTGTCCCATAATTAATTAGTGTTAATTTCAATTTGTTGATGTTTCATGAATGTCATTAAGTCACAAATGGGCTTCCACGAAGAATGAAAAGTTACCAGATGCAATTTAGTAGATTTCCATACTACGAGCACCTACAAATAGTTCATTTGTTTGATACAATGCATATCGAGAAGAACATACCAGAATTGTTATGGGGAATATTAGATGGAAGGACTGACAAAGAGATAATTGGAAAGATTTGTTGTGACATGCGAGAAGCTAATCACACCTTGCAAAGTGTTATTATTAATTCTAATGGTGATGATCGTGAAAAAAATACTAGGCTTCCTTGGTTGTTAATGGAGAAACAAAGCAATATTGTAAAAGAGGTTATTCGAAAAATTAGGTTTCCGATGGGGTTTTCGTTGAGCATAAAAAATATCTTAACTAAAAAAGGTGATTTTGGCGAGGTTAAAACACATCACTGACATACATTCATTAAGGTAATTAGTAGGTTATAATATAGTTTCTTATTGGTAAACATTTCATGGAAACAAATAATAATTATTTGTTTTTTGTTACAATATGTTCTACCTTTATCTCTCCTAGATGGCTTTGACAACAACATAAAACAAATTATTTATGTACTTGGAAAATACATGAGGTAGGTATTGTTTTATAAGGAAAATTTACTTCTTATGTGATTTGTATTGGAACTTATTGACATATTATCTTTTA
>JASDQU010309117.1:45901-62822 GCA_032191745.1 Picea mariana
CATTTCAATCAAGTAGAGAAGTAAATGAATTGTAGTTTCTATCCACAAATCCATTAGAGCTTCTAGTTTTGTTGCTCACATAATCATTCTTTGTGTTTTTATAAGAACCTATGTTTATATCTCTTACATGATCAATTCCTGCATAAAATTTACAATCTATTTCTTTATGACAAAAGTTATTGCAAGAAAAGAAATAACCAAGAAATATATCTTGGTACCAGTTTGTGAAATGTCTTCTTGGTGGAATAATTCTTCTGAACTCATTCATTTGGGAAGAATCAAATTTCTATTGGTCATCATTTACTTTCCCTCTATTTCTTTCATTGTTGATGGATCCTTTGAGAATATTGACACAAATTTTAGTTTTTTCTTCATTTTCTTTTTTTGATAGCTTTGTGACCTTAGTGTCTGGATCTCCCTMGAGGGTATTTTGTTTTTCRTCATAGCCCAAACCTTTCGTGATGAATGGAGACCTTTGGAAAATGACAATATTATCTAATATTTTAGTACTCTTTCCAAACTGCAATCTTCTATTCAATTGATCAGTTGATTTCTCTAGTTCCTTTCTTAAGGAAACTATTTCACCTTCTAGCTTCCTGCAATTTTMTTCATTGTCTTTCAGCTCACTTCTCACCATTTCTTCTATCCTTTTTTCCTCTTCTAGTCGAGTCTTGAAGATGATAATTGTATCCTMTGTTTCTTCAAGATCACGATCCTCCTCTTCATTTTTCTACAATTTCTCTTTCTTCTTTCTATTMTTTTCCCCGAGTCTGTCTATTTCTTCTAAGGAACTAATGAGTTGTGCTTCAAGATTCACATTCCCATCAATGTCTTCTTCTTCTTATTCTTCCAATTTTTATTTCTTATTGTCTTCACTTTCTTTATCAATGGACTTTGTATCCATATCCATGAAGAGGAATTCTTCTTTTTCAATATCAAAAACATATCCATCACTTTCTTCACACAAGCTACCATCCTCTCTAAGTAAAAACTCTTCTTCTTAGTATATTTTCTTCTTTTATCTCTATAAGGTTTTCTTTTATTGTTATGTTCTCCTTTGAAATTATTGTCCTCCTCATCACTCTCTTCCCTTTTTTCATATGGACATTTAGCAACAAAATGTCCTACTCTACCACAATTAAAACACTTGAAGGGTAACTTACCTTTGTATTTTCCAAATCCTCTTTTTAGATTTCTCACAAATTGTGCTTCTTCTATATTTGATTCATGAATGGAAAAATCACATAATTTGTGTCCTTTTGTCCTCTTTGTTTCTTTGAAATTTTCTTCCTTCTGGGTTGGATTTTCTTTTTCTATCCTCATCTCATATGCAATGAGAATCCCATGCATCTCATCCATCGGTAGTTTCTCCAGATCTGTCATTTCTTCAATGGAACAAACCTTGGAATCAAATATTAAGTGGAGATATTTGAGCACTTTTTTACACAATCAATGATTCTTCAACCTCCTCACCAAGTCCTTTTATGGTGTTGAAAATTTCATCCACTGAAAGAAAATAGGTTGCAACATTTTCTACGTCTTTCATTTTCAAATTCTCAAACTATCTTCTATTAGTTTGGAGCTTCACCTTATTCACCTTGTCATCACCTTCATAGATGTTTTGAAGTTTGTCCAAAATACATTTTTTTTTATTTACAATGCATCATCTTGAAAAATTATGATTCTGATAGACCACTCAATATGGCATTCATGGCTTTTGCATTATGTTCACTAGGATTCTTCTCAACTACATCTGTTGGTGGGGATGTTTGGGATGTATAACCATTCATGAATCATTTCCAAATATCAAAACCAAGAGCCATTATATATGTCTGCATCCTTACACTCTAGAATGGATAGTTTGTTTCATCAAAAAATGGACCCTTGTTTGTGAACAAACCTTCTTGACTAGCCATGTGCATTCCTGAGATCTACCTTCCGACGGTTATATTGTTTCTGAAGGAACCCACTCTGATACTAATTTCTGAGCTTATATTGAGGGGGGGGTGAATTGGTATACAATAAATTTTACTTTATTTAATCATTCATTAGATGAGAAACACAATCACATATAAACTCAAATCACAATGCACAGAGTTTAATGTGGAAAACCTTGCGGGAGAGAACCACAAAAAACTTGTCTTTATAAATGTCTATATACATCAATCTATTGTTACAAAGATTATAGGCACCAACCTACTGGAGACACCAATCTCCTTAACTAAGCACCAACTTAGCAAGATGTAGGCACCAACTTACTAGAGACACCAATCTCCTCAACTGAGCACCAACTCAATAAGATATGTGTAGACACCAATMTAAGGTATWTATACACAYTGTAMTTATGACTTTACCTASATGCTTTATTCCATAGAMAATCCTTCAAACACTAGAAAGATGTTAAATTTAGAGCTATTATTAAGTTCTTTTCAATTTACTAGAGCATAACAACATAAGTAGGATCACTAAAAGAAACACAATCACAAGGTACACATCATTTTATCCTAGGAAACCCTCATGGGGGAGAAAACCCAGTAAAAACTTCCTCAATAATAGATTTCCAATACAATGCCAAGAATAAATACCAAAATACTAAAGAATATCCAAGACTGGGCATGCACCTCTCTCTCCTTCTTCTTGTGACTACAACTACATCCAAAAGTTGCACACTAGATGAGTGACTAAGTGAGTGAATGAATGAGGCACCATACTCACTTATTTATACTAGCTGAGGAGGATCTAGGGTTATGTCTCTTCACCAAGCAGGGACAACTTCTTCCAATAGTGGTTAAAACCACTTTAATAAACCCTAGGGGATGGATTTTCAAATACCACCATATGAATATGGTTTTACCAATGCAAAAAAGGGGATTTGGTCATACACAAGTCTTGACATGATCAATCCACAAAAGGGGGTTTGATCTATATAATAATAACTCGATTATAATTAGAATATTCTTCACAGTTACAATATTTCAACACTCCCCATTAACAAGAAGGGTATTCTACTGAAAACCCAATACAACACCATCAAGAGAGAGAGAGGGAAGCAATATAATCAACATCTGGAACATTGACTGAAATATCTACAAATCATCAAAAAAATTTCTCATCATCAATATCATCATCATTCATAGCATGGAGCTAGAGTAGTATTATCATCATCGTTCACAACATGGAGCTGGAATAACATCATCAACATCATTGACAACATGGATCTTGAATAGCATCATCATCATCATTCACAACATGGAGATGGAATAACATCATCATCATCATTGACAACATGGAGTTGGAATAGCATGATCATCATCATCGCCAAAATGAAGCTGAAACACCAACATCAATAGCATGAATCTAGAGCAACAATCTCACCAACACAAGACTGGTACACCATCATCAAAAACACAAGGTTGAATTAATCAACATCATCAACAGGAGGCTGAAAAAACAACATCATCATAACGATTTTGAGATAAAAACATCATCAACACGAGGCTGAGACAACAAAATCATCAACACGAGGTTGATACAACAACATCATCATCACGAGGATGAGATAACAACATCATCAACATAAGGCTGAGATAACAACATCATCAACACGAGGCTGAGATAACAACATCATCGACATGAGGTTTAGACAACAACATCATCATCACGACGATGAGATAACGACATCATCAACACGAGGTTGAGATAACAACATCATCGACATGAGGTTCAGACAATAACATCATCATCACAAGGATGAGATAACGAAATCATTAGCACGAGGCTAAGATAACAACATCATCATCATATGGAAACAAAATGAGACAGGAGCAACAACAACATTTTGTGGTACTCTAACAGACCGTCCTTATCGGACCTTTGGGATCTACCCAGGAATCAAAATATTCCCTATGATATAAAATAATAAAGAGGCTACCACTATTGACCAAAGTTTGCATATACATGCACAGGTACTCTGACAGTCTGTCCTTACCGGACCTTCAGGATTTGTACAGGGATGATTATTCCCCTAGGATATAAAATCCTAACTGAGCTACCTCGTTGCTGGTCAGGATACCATAATATCATCAAAATGACTCCCCCTTTTGATGGAGGTCCTTTCAGACTATACCAAGATTGTATTGAAAGTATTCAAACTTTACATGAGACAAAGGCTTGGTCAACACATCTCCAACCTGATCATATGTGCCAACATATTGGAGCTTTACATCTCCTCTCTACACCATATCACCAATGTAGTGATACCAGATTTCTATGTGCTTTGAGTTATCATGGAACATTGGGTTCTCCATCATCTTTATGCAACTTTGGTTATCACATAGAATCATGGTGGCTTCCATCTCTAGATCGAATAGACCCGTCAACAACTTCTGAAGCCATATGGATTCACAACTAGCGGAACATGCTACAATGTATTCCACTTCTATCATGCTGAGAGAAATACTGGATTTCTTCTTGCTCTACCATGAAGTCATGGTTGAACCCAAATTGAAACAACATCCTGAAGTTCTCTTTCTATCATAAACACTTCCAGCCCAATCTAAATCAATATAATAAACCAGTCTGAAGTCATGATCTCTAGTATAACATAGATCAAATTCCAATGTACCCTTAAGGTATCTCATCACATGTTTTGCAACAACAAGGTGAACACATCTGGGCTCTACCAGATACTGACTCAAGGTGCTCACAAAAAAACATATATCTGAACTGGCATTCACCAGATACATCAATGATCCAATGATTTGTCTATATAGAGTAGCATCAACCAATTCTGATGAAGTATTAACCAGGAGCTTCAACTTTGTTTCCATGGGTGTGTTCATGGATTTCCATTCTAACATGCAAAACCTCTTCAGTATTTCAACTGCATACTTAACTTGGTTAACGAAGATCTTCTTTGAGCTCTGCCAAACTTCAAGACCTAAGAAATAATGCATCAATCCTAGGTATTTTATCTCAAACTCTAAAACTAGATTCTTCTTACAATCTGTGATGCTATTTTCTTCTCCTCTTAAGAATAAGTCATTCACATACATTAATAATATAACTAGCTCATCATTCATAACCTTGAATTAAAGGTTATAATAAACTTTACTCTTGGTAAGCCCAAGCTCGTCAGGAAACTATCAATTCTACCATACCAAGCTCTAGGAGCTTTCTTTAATTGGAGCAGAGTTTTCTTCAACCTGCAGACCTGAGTCTTTATATATTCAAATTCAAACCAAATTTTTACATCACATTGTTTTAACCTGGTACACTTGCTCAGGTGCAACTTAATATGTATCATCATGTGGTAGCTCTGTGTGTTTTCCATAGAGCACTACATGTCTCACTGTCCGAGAGTACGTCCTCTACTGTCTCTACAACTGTTCCTTCTTGAACATGGAATCTACACCTGCAACTGTTGTTTCTGAAGCTGAGAATGAATTCCTCTGGTTGTATTTACAAATACTGGAACTATTTCTTTGATTAATGGAGTAAGTGTTTCATCATAGTCTTCTCCCTCTTGATGGGAGAATCCTCTGGACAAAAATTAGGATTTGTACATATTTATACTGTTATCTGCAACATGCTTGATCTGTTAGATCAATCTTGGAAGTCAACACTGACTTCCCTTCTAGTCTCATGGAAAAATCCATATCCTAGTCCTTCTAACTGGCTTCCTTCTCTGTCATTGAAACAAGGGAATATTCCCAAGAGATTTCATGTCTCCTAGAGGTATTTGAAGCTACGATCTAGTATTCTAAACTCTTGGAATTTTTTTATGAGTCCTGGAAGATGTATCCTTTTCCCATCTAATCCTTTATGAGACCAGGATCACTCTGTTCTTGATTTCTTCTGAGTCTACAAAGAATTCATGGTATCTACAAAATATAATTGGTGTTGAATACCAAGTCTTAATATGAAAATCTGAGTCATAATTTAATTCTGCTTCCTATCAAGGTGGCTTCATTATCCTTTCACCAAGTCTACTGTGAGTTTTGTTCTAATGTTCAATCATCTTTGGAGCCTTCTTCTTCTTACAATCAGTATCCATATGAGATACTCTATATGTCAAAAGTAGTTTATTCTTCATATTCTTTGGTACATGAATGTATATGATTATGTATACAACTTGGATAGTCTGCTCCATGTCTCATCTAGTATGTTTCCTCTTGCAACCATCACTATAGATTCCTCATGGTTATCACCTGTGACCTTCTTAGAACAAGATCAACAATTGAGAAACAACAAAAAAAATAATACTCTTTATAAAAATTATAAAACAATAGCAAGAACAATCGTCACAATAACTCCTTTATAGATATTACTTGTGACCTGCCTAAAATAAGGGTCAAAAGTAAGAAATACAATACGATATGAGAGAAACACTCTTCTAGTGTTGTGATCAATCATTCCTCCATGATAATATGGAACCAAAACAACAAGTTTCTCCTAGAGGAGATGTTAGTTGTATTTGGTAAGTGATTACAATAAGCATTCATCTCAATAATTCTCACATGCTACTAAGTACAAAAAATTTTAAAGATTGCTTATCTCAACTATAATGTTTACTTGTAATGAGGTAGTTATCAAACTTGACATGTGCAAGTTTGAATCTTATCAACTTGATCAATCAAACCTGGAACCTAGAGTTTTGTCATCAAGAATGAGTGTTGTTTCTTTTATTCCTAGACTCATTTGCTCAAGATGAAAATTATTCTCTTCAACCTATCCTTTGTACTGAGATAATATGATTTCTTGATAGAAATATAAGTTATATAATAAACTCTGTAATCTCAACCTTAATCAATATAATACCTTGAATTTAATCTTGACCAGTGGTTAGTATGATGGTCATAACTTCAACATACAACCTAGATATCATAACAAATAGATGCATAAAATAATCAAACCTAGGGGTGCGTTATTCCTGTGAATGTGCTGGATTTGAGATCCTTATAGATCCATGAAAAAATATCCCTTATCCTACAAATACCCTTTTAAAACTATCTGTTTAAACATATGTAAGTACATACCTCTGATAGTATTGGCAGGTAGTGGCACCATCCCAACACAATGGTGTTATCATTGAAAAGTCGTCTGCAACATTGCATGCAAATGGTTAAAGAAACACATCAATGCCAACAAAAATTAGTTCACCTATAGTACCAAAATGAATTCAAAAGGAAAAAAACTATACAATTGGGTTAAAAATAGAAATGCGCAAATTCACCAAAGGAAGCGCATGCACGGTGTGCAGTAAGCGCGGGCCAACACAACCCTCAATGCGCACAATGCACAAAATGCGCGAGTGTGTATGAGAAAATATGTTCACTTCTATAAACAACACATTTATGGATCTTGTCAGCCCCTCAACCACTTCTGGTTCAACCCCTAACAAAATTTGACACTCATATTTGAGCAAAATCTAGCTTGTGGGCTGCTTAAGGGCTAAAGGGTGCCTTAAAAGGCCCCTTGTTCACACTATGAACCGATTACATTTTTCCATGTATGAATGCTATAAATAAGATTCATAGGTGTGCTAAGAAACAAATATCTTCATAGTATTGGTATGCTGCAASAATTCTTCCTTGGGAATCCTCTTTTCTCTTGGAAGCCTTCAAGCACCATTGTAATAGGCCATGCCACTCACCTCTTGAGGGAATATGCATTGTTTTTCTTCACCATTTTTCATTTCTTCCATTGTATKAATATCTCTCAATTAGGTAGCTCAAGATCCCTCTCAAGGAGGAAGAGGGGACTCATAAATCCCTAAATGTTTTCAACGGTGTTTTTCCTACTAATCTATTGATCCATTGGTAACATTATGTTGGTCATTGTTATATTTTCATGGTTCTATTTTTCTCACTCTTTATAACATTTGTTTGTTAGTTTTTTTAGTTTATTTATTTGCTTACATATGTTTTTGGCTTATCTAACCCACTCACAAAACTTCTATCTTGTCTAGAAAGATCGTCTAGACATGCAAGTGTTGTTGTTTTTCTCACCCATGTGACAAAACCAACACATCAAATTGGTGACCATACTGGGGATTGGTATCAAATTCCTCCCTATTTGAGATTAGAGAGAACAATATTTTGATTGTTTTGTCTTGTAAGTACCAAAACCGGCCTAGCTAAACCTGCCAAAGACAAAATTCAGAGTTGAGGAAGGAGTATTTCACTTGGAAATTTCTCCCCCGATGCATGACAGGAATTGCGTGAATTTTCTTTCCCACAGATGCACACTTTGTGCAATTTTCACAAAATAGGCCTCTTTACAAYGCGCATTGTGCACCCTCTRTGCGATTTTCATAATTGTAACCCATGCATAAGTCRAGCTTTTCAAATTGTAAGGGTGTTTCTTAATGGTTTGAAGGCCCCTAGCCTTCAGATTTTTATTTTCATGCACTTTATAAGGAAACTACACTCCACTTAGAGTCCTTTCCGATATGAAAGGTTAAATAACATAGACACTTARGGGGTTAAAGAACCAATATTCTCCTCTTTTTCTTTGTTTCCACATGGATGGATTATTTGGCTTGTAAAATTTTAAGTTGAGGTTATTTCTTTCATACATAAATCACTTAAATTGGGACTAGAAGTTAACTTTGACCCTCAAGTATGTTGTTCCCTCGCACCCTAGTGTGATATTGGGAATCAGAAAGGTGGTTAAAGGGACATTTCATCTCTCTTAACAAAAATATTTAGGAGAGGACAAATCCCCCCTAGGGTTTCCCTTTATTTTTTGAAACCATCGTCAAGTTTTGTAAGGGCCCATACATGCCCACATGTTGCAAACTTAGGATAGTTTCTTAAAAATGTTTTCTTAGCTTAGATCACAATATAGGGAAGTTTAAAGATCAAAGTAATGGGCCCATACATCCCCACATGCTTGCAATCTAGGATAATTTCAAATCTTTCTTAATGTAAATAACATTTAGGGTGTTTAAAGGATTTCTAAGGACCCATATGTCCACATTGATAGTTCTTTAGGGCTTTAAATATTCCACAAGGTTGTACCAAAGACACATACTAATCTAGGTAAACAATATTTGTAAGGGACACATGAAGTCCACATGTTTCAAACTCACACTTAACTTATTAAAATATTTTCACACTTGTCACTTTCTTGCACACAAAGCCACTCCTCACACACACAATTTCTATTTTGAAAAAGTGGAGGTCGAAGTAGGTTTTCTCCAAAGGAATTTTGAAATATTCGACTACTTATTTGGAAATTATCCACACCCAATTAATTCAAACGAGATTGGTCCACACCCCCAATATCTCATTCCACCACATCTAAAATTTTATAACCAATGCACTAAATTTTCCTCCACGGGGGGTGCCAAAGGAATTGTTTAGTCTAGGTAGGATCTCAGGGGTAGGCATCCAAATAACCCCCTGTTATCAGGTTCTCACATTTTCCAACACTAGCAGTTGATAAATAGGGAACGTTCAAATCCTCCAAGTCAAGTGTTCCTACACCATAAGGCAGGGAAATACCCGTGAAGGGTCAAAGGCTGAGGTCCAGTTGTTCTGCGCATTCCTCCTTGAGTCACCAAACTATTGTAAGGGAATCTAGTCTGTGACCCATTTCTGAGGCTGAAAATGTAAGTGTCGCACTTTGATCGAGGTACCTAGTAGCCAAAACTTAGGACATCTACCCAGGTGGGAATTGTGGGCTGCAATCACACCTTGATAATATTTTGTGTGGTTATTGGAAAATATCGCTAGCTCTTTTGGGATATGCACCCTCTACCCCTCATTATAACTGATTATTTCAACCTTCACTAGTTTCTCTTCCGGTGGCTTCAGACCCCATTGTTGAGTGCTATTGGAAGGCCCAATGCTATTTGAGAGGAAGAATGATACGTATTTTAGGACACAAGAATTTGTTTTATTGTTCCCCCATGTAGATAAAATCCACCTATCCAGATGCTTGTTTATTTTAGATTTGATTTATGTATGATGTTAATTTGATTGCATGCAATTGTGAGTAATATTATCTTGTGAAAGGTCCAAAATTATACAAAATATCTTGTTCATTTATTTCTCTCTTGTTAGTGTTTTCACACATTCACTTTGCTAGTCATAAACCATAGGGGACCCACAGAATCTTCATCGTTCCAGACGCTTGCAGAATCTCCCTCCTATTTTAGGAGGAGTCCCTAGTCTTTCCAACTCACCAACTCAACCATCTCACACCCCTTGAGCGCTACTGTTTTGGGATCAACTTTACTTGGTTCCACTTTACTTGGGTCCAATTCCCAAGTCCATCCATCCACTAGTTCTGCTTCACAAGGAGGCGGGAGTCAAACTTCTTCTCAAGGGAGAAGTACAACCCCACCAAATTACTCTTAAGGGAAAGGTCCACTACCTTCTTACAAAATGGATGGAACTAATCGTCCACCAAATCTTCTTATGCCATACTTGGCATCCCTCAACATTCCTGATTTAACCAAACTCACGAACGATCCCATTTTACATGACTCCACATGGCCCAATATGGCTACCAAACTACCTTAAGATATTTTGAAGTTTGAAGGAAAACCAAAGGAAGATCCCACCAACCATGTTATGACCTTCCACTTATGGTGCTCTTCAAACAACATCATGGATGATTCCATCTGATTGAGGTTATTTCAAAGAACTCTCACGGGCCCATCAGCCAAATGGTATGTGGATGAAAAATCAGGGTCCCATATGACCTTTGAATCATTGGACAAAGCCTTTTTGTCCTTTTTCCAGCTACCATTGCATCATGATACTAGCTTATAAATCCTCTCAAAGTTCAAACAAATTGCTGCTATCCATATAGTCGACCACATCCAGGAATGGCGTCAGCAACATAGTTTGTGTAAAGAAGAAACCACCAAGGAACAATGACTTGATTGGTTTCTCAAATCACTTGTCTCTATTATTGCCAAGGTTGTATAATCCACTTTTCCTCAGTCAGAAGAGGAGTCCATTAGCAAGTCTTAACATTTTGACCTCATCTATGTTCAATCAGGTTATTTATACACAATATTTCCTGATGCACCTAGACCCATACCATTTTTATAGGACAAACCTAGGATGTCCCACATTACAGATGGGTTGATTGGTTCTATAAACCATATCAACCCTTATGGTCATTAGTCACCCACTTATGGTGCATATCAATATCCACAACCATATGGAGGGACATCTTGCTACCCTCCTCCTGCTCACCAACAATCATATCATGTTTCTCCCCCTCCACCAATGGGTGGACCTTCATCGGTACCCCTAATGCGTTCGACATCTCAACCAAGTACGGGTTCACCTTATACATTCACATATAACCTTAGCACTAGTGGAAGTGCTCCAACTTCCTACACACCATATGGATCATCTCCATAAAACAATCCATGTTTTTCATTCCTTGGTCCTCCAAAACTTGTTGCTCCCCCACTAGGACAACCACAGGCCGACGTTAACTTTGTTCAACCCTCTCCCACTCAACAAATTCAAAATTTTGAACAATTGAATATGGAAAATCCAATCCAACCACTGAATAATGCCAAGAAGAAAGAGAAAAACTGAAACAATAAAAACCTAGGAACAGGAGGAAATAACTCCCAACAAAACCCTCCCGCTGGGGGAAACCAAAATCAAGGAAACCAAAACCCCCAAGGGGGAAACAATAACAATAAACCTCGAMAAGGGAGGAAAAATAATCTCCAGACTAACTTCCCCTGCACTCTTTGTGGTGAGTATGGACATTATACACACCATTTCCCCCAAATTTYTGACTTCAAATGGATGAAAGAATCCATGAATGCGTAATGTCCTCCAGCGCCTCCTTCCCCTCAACAGGCCCCACAACAGTATTTACAATAGCCACCTCCGATCATTTTCCAAAACCCCATTYGACACCAAGGTGTGATGAATACCCAACAGGACTTACACCTTGCTCCACCCCAAATGGGGCACTATCAAAACCTAGGTCTGAATCGGCTTGGAAATACGACCGATCGCACTATCCTCCTTAACAACGAAGAAGAGACTCTTTTGCAAACACACGGTCTCCAATATGGTGTTCCCCATGAATTTACCCCAACCACCTCAGAAACGACTCCAGCTACAGCCAGGAAACTATTCATTATTCCATGCCCTAACGCTAAACCAAACCCTTGTATACCACGTATTCCTTTACGAAGGAATGTAACTAACCCTCATGATAGGGAAACCCATAACTACAGTCTGGTCGATGACTTAACACAATATCCTCTAGCCATGTCTATATTGGAGGTCCTCGAAACTTGTCCAACTCAGCAAAAATACTTCATTTCCACCTTGGGGGCAATCGACCCAGCATATACTAGACTCATCACCTTTGATCTAGATAGTGGAGAACAATTCCTTCCTGCCCTAGTATATTTTTAGATACCAGTTAAGATCTGAAACATCACAGTTCATCAATGAAGGTGCATCCACATGCATCATGTCCAAAGTAGTATGGAAAAAACCTGGCTCACCTGAGCTAATACCATCTTCCATCACCCTGCAAGCTTATGATGGTCGATCATCATCCCCTGAAGGACTCTTCCAAAATGTCCCCATAGAACTTGGGGGAAAAACCATCTTAATCAACATTGAAGTTATCAATGACCCACTTGATTACAATATCATGTTCGGACGTAGCTACATGTATGGTATGAAGGCAATAGCCTCTTATTTGTTTCGAACGATGATGTTCCTCCACAATGGGAAAATCATCACCATCGATGAACTTACACATTACGGGCCTGACCATTCCGCCAACATTGATAAAATTCTTCCCCTTGTTTGCACTAGCTCAGATGATTTTTTGGTCATCGACATGGGTTCTGTAATTTTCAAAGAACCATCCTTGCTTGGGGTATATCATGGAGCACCATCTCTCCTACATACTTCAACACAAGTGTGTGTAGTATATTCTAAAGGAACATATATCAGAGACAATGCTACTCCCATAGAGGCCCCTCCTCACATAGAAGTTCCACTAGTTGGAGAACTATTACCTCAAGAATTCCCTGAGAATCCCACTGCACCACTAATCCCAGATTCCACCCCCCTCCAAGGGAAAATCCCAGTTTGGAAATCAGTCCCCCAATCCATTACCCAAATTCCCTTCTTCTACCCCCCACCTGGAGTCCAAGCATTACAGGTAGCTACAACCCTTACCCTTCTTAACATGGTGCTTTCCATCCCTGTATGGTATCTTCATCCACACACGATGGTTCCTCAACCATATCTCCCTCCTCAAATAAAGGGAATATCAATGCAGATCCCAGTACATGCTCGTTCCACACCACCCTCACCCCCAACTGTTAGCACCACTGCCACTGCTGGGGGCAGACGAAAGAACAAAGATCCCAAAACTCCACTTCCTCCTCAAGTTCAACCTCCTTTCACACTATGTGAAAGAGAAGGACACCCCACTAATAGATGTCCTACTCTTCCCGAGTTATGCAATATGATCCATCTCCCTAGAGAAACCACAGTGCTCACCACTCCACCAAGTACATCCACTGCTACTATAGATTCCTCCACCGCAAGAAATAAAGGGTTGAGAACCAAATTTGCCTGTGCCATATGTTCAGAATATGGCCACTACACTCATCATTTCCCAGATCTACCTCAATTTTTCCAAATGTTAGCCACAGTACGACAAACATCTCAGCCAGAGCCCTCTCAACCACTACCTACTATGACTCACATTACTGATATTCAATATATTTTGTCATCAGTACATGAGTGAATGAGGTACCCTCCAGAGTATCGAGACATGTACTTTATGACCAACAGTCCCTCTCACCCTGTACATGATATCCCATCTACGTCCTCACAACTTGAGGACACTAACACTTACTCATTGATGATTCCCCTGGTCACCTCCTAGGATCCCCTGTATTCTTTCATTTTTCACTACGATGAAGATATCTTGGAGGAACTCACTACCCCCGATTGCCCATGGAATGCACTCCATCATCGAACACTTTTCCTTTCACAAGAGGCCTTTCACCCTCCTATCGAATCCTCCATGTGCACAATCAAAATAGGGGATTTTATTCCTTAGGGGCACATAGACTGGTTCAATAACCCTATCCCTGCACCCGATACTTTTTAAGAAGGAAACATGACCAACATCTCCCCCACCATAAAAATTGACATTTCCATTAAACTGAGAATCATAGAATAAATCACCATTGGCGTCGCATGCTCCCCTAAAGAAATCACGGCTTACAAATCTCTCTTTCAGGAATACCGATATATTTTTTCTTGATCATATACAAAGATGTCTGGCCTCGATCCATCTATAGTCGAATGTCAAATGGACACTTGGCTAGATGTTGCCCCAGTTTGTCAAAAGAAATGCCTCCTTCACCCATACAAAGATGTGGTTATCAAATCCAAAATTGACAAGTTACGCACCACTGGTTTCATTTACCCCATTGCGTACACTTCATGGGTCTCCAACCCCATCCCCGTTAACAAAAAATAGGGTACTATTTTCATCTGCAATGACTTTCATGATCTCAACCACGCTTGTCCCAAAGACAAATTTCCAACCCCATTCATCGACCAAATCATCGATGATTGTGCTTTCCACGAGGCACTGTCATTTATGGACGGGTTCTCTGGCTACAATTAAATCCAAATCCATCCAGTAGATCAATATAAAATCACTTTTACTACCCCTTGGGGTACCTTTTCCTATTGCTTCATGCCTTTTAGACTCAAGAACACATGTGCTACATTTTAATGGGCCATGCCCTATGTTTTCCATGATCTTTATCGCATCATCCTCGCTTCTTTGGACAACCTCACTGACTGATCCAAAAACATAAATCAACATTTAGACGACTTACGCATCATTTTCCAACGATGTCGCCAATACAATATCCACTTAAGCCCCCTCAAGTGCATCTTTTGCATGAAGGTCAGACACCTCCTTGGGTCCAAAAACCACGACATTATATCTTGCTTCAAGCCACCAAAGTCATAGCAGATTCCAACCCTATGTAGTACTTTCTTAGTCGACGACAGATTAATGGAAAATTTTCTCGATGGATTGTCATCCTCTAGGAATATGTTCTAGAGTTATCTACTCCCAAAAGAAAGAAATCTCTCATCCTAGCCAAACTCATTACAGATTTTCCCTCGGACACTAAATTTTCCCCATCAATACAGATTCCCCGACAAACCTCTTCTTCATCCCCTCTAATGACCCCTTGTAAAATTCCCTTCTTGTCTACATTCAGACACACAAGTTTGGGAATCATCTCTCTCGAGACGATCGTCGATAGATTTTCCATCAGGCCCTTCAATACCTCCTCATCAGAGACGTTCTCTATCGATGCAGTGTCAACACCATCCTTCACCGATGTCTAACCATCGAGGAAGCTGACAGAGTCTTGAACGATTTCCACAACAGGGCTTGCAATGGTGAACTCTCAGGTATTTCCACCACCCAAAAAATCATTCGAGGAGGGTACTTTTGGCCCACGTTGTTTCATGACTGCATCCATGCTATCAAGCGATGCTACAAATGTCATTTTTATGCAAACAAAGCATAAGCGCCACCAACTCTTCTACATCTAGTCATCACAATTGGTCCCTTCTTTAAATGGGGCATAGAATTCATGACTTTCCACCCTTCATGACCAAGATGAATACAATGTTTTCATTGGTCTCCTCACTGAGGCCATTCACCCCCACATTCGTCACCTTATCATTCTATCAGATTCCCAACCAGTTGTCCTGCAACTCAACAATGTATATCATGTTCACGATCTTGGCCTCTTTCGCAAATACCTGCAAGTTAGAATCTTATATTGCAACTTTAATTCAATCACATTTACACATATTCCAAGACAACTTAATTAGGTAGTAGATCAGATGGATAAAATAGTATTAGATTGACATTTATCACAAGAAGCATCATTTTATACAAAAGCATCATACATTTTTCACAACACATAGAATCAACATCATACATAAAAACCATAACACATAGACACATGAATGATCCAAAAATATATCCATATATATATATAATCAAGTGTCATCAGATTAAAAAAAAATTACATATACAATCGCCCGTAGGCCAGTGAATCCCCTCACCCCTAGAGGTACAAAAATGGGTATCAACTACCCTATACAAAAATGGGCTCCCAAGTCTATATATACAAAAATCGACACTCACGGTGCCCTAAGAGATCCCCCCAAGGTATTCTATCAGCTGGAGGTGCCCATCATCTGGGGACCTTCCAGGTCCAGGAGGTAGCCAACTAGTTATCATTTCCCCCACTACTGTCGCTCGACAAATCAGGGTCCGCCACTCTTTCGGTACTCCCATGCACTACTCCACGACCTACTTGTCCTGGATGTGGGCCCACATGCCCTAAGGTACACCCTATAAAACCCACTTGAAGCATCAACGTGGGTCGTCCAACATCACTTGAGTCTCCTCATGTGGCTCTCTCCCAGGTCCAACACCGATACCATCTCATCACCACCTCTATCCCACCCTCAGCTCTGCAGGCGTCAGTCACACTAGCCCTCGATGAGCCGACTCCTTGACCACATCCACCTCTTGACCTCGGGGCCCCACATCTACAAAACAACACCAGATATAGTGTCAACATCCATATACATCTATGATCAATTCTATCTATCGAAATAAAAAAACATAAAAGTACAACACATACCTCACTATTCCCATTCCTCCCCAGGAGGCAGCATCATGTTCATATCGTGGTGGTAGTCAATACCTGCGTATGGATACCTAAAAATTACCTGTGGCATCTTTCACCACACTCGTGCCGTTATGGCCATGAAATAATGGCCATCCTCCCCACCCCCATGTCGGGACAACACATGGGCCCACCACATTAGTTGTGACTCCC
>JASDQU010309117.1:71507-82193 GCA_032191745.1 Picea mariana
GATTAGCATTAGTATTTGTTTTCAGTAGTATAAACATTGAATTAGCTAAAGATTTAACTCTGTGAGATGATAGCAGTACATATTAGATTAAGATTTCCATTCTATAATTGCTTAGATATCTTTAATTGCTCTATTTTTGCATATGCTCTATTTATGTTCTCATGAATTTGATTCCTTGAGTGATCATATATGTTGGCAGCAACAGTCACAACTACTTGGATAAGAACTAGTGAAGTTCATTGTGAACCACAATAGAACCAACATATTGACTATTGAACTACCCATACTATGCTTTGCTGATTGATGTGTGATTTCTTTTTAGAAGTGTGGATTGCATAGTTAGTTTTCCGGGTGAGATATCAGAGTTGATCTATCAAACCAATTCCATCTCATACTTGCATGTGTCATAATGGAATAGATAGCCTCTCTGTGAAATACAACTGAAGTGCATTGCAATTTGCTATTTTGATTTGTTTCCAGCATGCATAATCTAGTTTAATTCTATACTCGTGACATTAGAAATTACCTTTCTTACTGGTGTCTTGTAACTCTATTGATTATGAATCTTGGATTGGTAATTAATGAGTGCATTATATTAGACATATAAGTAGCACAACAACGACGATGCACTCTATCAACAGATCATCTATCACATCAATACGGATGATCAAACCTGACATCGAGTTCAACCTCGTGTAGTGAAAATCCTCCAAGTCACCCACTCAATCCTCCCATAATAGCTAGGGATTGATAGGAAGGGCCATCCCACAGAATGGGATCCTCATCGAGAAATAAACATCCTCAGTGGTTGAGAATGTCAGTTGTTTCCCTCTAACTATGAAGCATTGTAGATACGTTCTCCAAATCCCAATCAGATACTGAAGCAGGAACTTCTGCGACCGTATCAGAGGGAAGTTGAAGAACTTGATCAACCCGTAGGATGCCAAGTATCTATGAACACCTGACTGCACTCTCACCACCTCCCATAGACTGTCCCAGTCATTCTCTCTCCAATGCATTGGCATCATTCTCTCAAAGTCTGTTGATCACCTACATCCACACATAAACACTTGATCAACCTCATCATCCATAAAAAGGCATCAAAAATTTAAAAATTTCAACCCCTTAGCCTTGTATCCAGTGCACGACTTTCACCCAGACAGGTGCACACTTGTGCACGCCTGTTCTTTGCACAGATGCACACTAATGCACAACTTTCCAAGTAAAAACCACACATGAATGCATGACTTTCAGTCAGACGGGCACACATCTCATGCACGCCTATCTGCCCATCCCTCGCACCCACATGCGTGGATGTGTCAAGCACAACCGCACATTGTGCACTGGAAAATGGATGAAACTTGTGCACATATGCATGGATATTCCTCCTTTTCCCATGCACTGGTGGGCCCCTACCCAGAAAATACCCTGTACAACCCTCCATATGCTCCCTCAATCTCCAAATCGCGTTAGAGAAATCTCGTCAATTTAGCTACAGTGACAGGTAAAAATGAGGTGGCATTGTGGCCCACCAACCATATATAGCCCCTTTTTCCCAAATTCCACACTCTATTACAGGAGCCCAGAGCCTTCATTTTATGATCCATTCTCAGCCACGAGATCATGGTCCCACCATATATACATTGACATTCCCCGGGTCATCATCTTCACTTGGCCTTAGAGGGGAATTTTTCTCACATCATGTTCAGGTACACATTCTCATGTTCAATTTTATCAAATAACTATTATATGTTCTTTATCATCATATATTGTTCATGTCGGGTATTTGGTTTTCATGTGTGAAGGTACTTGTCCCACAATCTTACAACCCCTTTAGGTATATGTTCGACACTGACATGTAATTATTCCCTCTGAAAATCAATTGCATATCCTAGTCATACCCTCTAATATTTACCTTTAGGGTCCTTACATCAATCTCTGTAATAACTTTATCTCCACTGCATTTGGGTACTGTCACCTGGTAACACTCTCCCCCACATGAGTTGGCCCATTCATAGTTCCCCTTGGAAACTTAACACTCATGTCGATTTCACACCCTAGGGATGGGAGTCCTGATAGCCTTATGCAATTCCAAGAATGAACCCCATACTTCGTCTCATGATCTTTCTAACTTTCCCAACTGACCCCTAGGTCATATCATCTTGGTTCTATTGAATGGACCTTCACAGTATTGTTATACCTCCATCTCATCCACCATCACTTTTCCCATCTACGGATTGTCCTCCATCCATTTACCTAATACAAAAACCCACCCATGGCCCCCCCACCCTCCACTAGTTTTATTTCTCCAACTTGAGCCCTAATAGGCCAAACCATCTTTCATTGGGGAACCCATTTCTGTATATGTATGATCAATCCAAATCATTATTTATTTCTTTGGTAATTTTAAAAAGCATCTGTTTCCAACATATACTTAGTTTTTTCATCATCACCTTTGCTAGCCTTCTTTTTTTCTAGCAAAGAAACCAATTTCGCCCTTTGTTCTGGAATCCACTCTCTTTTCATACTTCCATCGTTCACGAACCCCAAGTATCCCAATTCCATATACCCAGGATATCTGAGTTTTTTCACCTTTTTATCCTCTGGCATAGTTTAACCCATTATCTAGTTTTCCCCCAGACACTAGATCCAGTTTTAGGGTTGTTGCCAATCACCCTTCAAAATTCCCCAACCAAGGGTAGTCTCGACTCTCACAAAATCTTGAATTCGTTCATGTTACCCATCAGTACCTGATATCACATATTACTCAATGGATTTAATGAAGTKCTTTTCTTCTTRGAGTTGCATCTCCCTTCCTATCGACATCAACACAATTTCCAGAAGGGAGGTAATATCTTGACTCTCATTACCTTTACAATGAGGAGTCTCAAACAACACATAGAGAATYATCATTGCTCTYTGATTYCGTTGACCCCCATAACATTCGACTTCAACAAACTCTCATGTTATGGTGGGTCTTACTATGCGACTATTGCAGTTGTTTCATACCAACCAAAGACCTTTGAATTCATTAGGCCATCAATGCCTATGAGTCATCGACAATTCTTACAGTCTTCCTTGCCTCACTTCAGAGTCCGTTCACCATTCATAACTTTCATCTATCATTGTCGACTGCCCCCGATGGAACTGCATTTATCTACATCAACATACATCTTCAGTTACCATCTCACATTTTGGTTTCATGGCATGAGCATGGGGCATGCCCACCTCGTTTGTACACATATTTTCCTTTTTCTCCCTAGCAAAAAGTCTGGGTCCCATAGTTTTCCCTCTCCCTCCGATGGATCACTCTTGTAGTTCCTCTCTTCACTCTTCATTACAATGGAACTCTCAACAAAAGAAACATTGATGTATTTCAAATATACGTATGCTCCTAACCTCACACATGAGGGGGAATCTATTATCACTGAAAAATTCTCCACAACATTGCACACAAATGGTTAAAGAAACACATCAATGCCATCAACAATTAGTTGACCTACAACGCCAAAATGCATTCAAAAGGAAAAAGCTATACAATTGGGTCAAAAATTGAAATTCCCATATTCACCAAAGTAAGCACATGCACAATGCAGAGTATGAGTGGGCCAACACAACCCTCAGCGTGCACAATGCATGACTCTGTATGAGAAAAGTTATCTCTCTTCTATGAATGATGCATTTATGGATCTTGTCAGTCCCTCAACCACTTCTGGTCTGACCCCCAATGCAATTTGACACTCATATCTGAGCGAAATGTAGTTTGGGGGCTGGTTAAGGGCTAGAGGGTGCCCTAAAAGGCCCCTTGTTCACACTATGAACCAATTACATTTTTCCATGTATGAATGCTATAAATAAGAGCCATGGGTGTGTTAAGAAACAAATATATTCATAGTATTGTTTTTCTACAAGAATTCTTCCTTGGGAATCCTCTTTTCTCTTGGAAGACTTCAAGCAACATTGCAATAGGCCATCCCACTCACCTCTTGAGGGAATAGACATTGTTTTTATTCACCATTTTCCATTTCTTCCATTTTATGAAGAGATCTTAATTAGGGAACTCAAGAGCCCTCCAAAGGAGGAAGAGGGGACTCATAAGTCCCTAAACTTTCTCTGTGGTGTTTTGCTTACTAATTTATTGATCCATTGGTAGCATTATGTTGGTCATTGTTTTTATCATGGTTCTAAGTTTCTCATGGCTTTCTAACATTTATTTGTTATTTGTTTTTATTTTATTTCTTTGTTCATTTATTTGTTAGTTTGGCTTATCTAACCCACTCACAAAAATTATGTCTTGTCTAAAAGGCACATCTAGACATGCAAGTTTTTTTGTTTTGCTCACCCAAGTGAAAAAAACAACACAACAAGTGTAAACAAACCTTTAAAACTTCAAAGGTGTTGCAACTGACAATGCAACTGCAACTAGTACTTCAACTGCAACTGCAACCTAGGGTTTTATGAGGAAACCATAATTTTTCAAACTTACAATTTTGGAATTTTGATCCAGAAACTAGATGCGCTGGGCTAAGATGAGTAGGATGGAGCTGTTTGTTTTAAAAAATTTCAAGTTTTACCCCTTGAAATTGGACCTGTAGAAATCTAGACTCATACTTCTGGTACTGGTTTTGGTTTCCTGGTTTTCTGGTACTAGTCAAAACTAGGGTTTCACTTTCCGTAGGCTCTGGCCACTTAAAAGTTGTGCTCAAGATGCCAAGTGATGCGCTAGGATAGGGAGCACTTCCCTAGATGGTTTTTAGTCAAAAATTCCCTTCCAATAAAAGTACCTACTTTTCTTGTATGAAAACAATGACATTTTTGGTTACGTAGTGAAAGGTTCTATATTTAGTTCATCTCTAAAACCATGTTAAATTTAGATCTATTATTAAGCTATTTTCAATTTACTAGAGAATAATAGCATAAGCATGATCACTAAAAGAAACACAATCACAAGGTACACAACATTTTATCTTGGGAAACCCTCATGGGGGAGAAAACCCATTAAAAACTTCCTCAATAATAGATTGCCAATCCAATGCCAAGACTAAAGACCAAAACACTAAATAATATCCAAGACTGAGCATGCACCTCTCCCTCCTTCTTCTTGTGATTCAATATACCTCCAAAACATGTGCACTAGATCAATGACTAAGTGAGTGAATGAATGAGGCACCATCCTTACTTATTTATACTAGACGAGGGGGCGTTAGGGTTATGTCTCTTCACCAAGCAGTAACGACTTCTTCCAATAGTAGTTAAAACCACTTTAATAAACCCCCAGGGACGAATTCTCAAATACCACCATATGAATATGGTTTTACTAATCCAATAAACGGGATTTGGTCATACAAAAGTCCCAATATGATCAATCCACAAAAGGGGATTTGATCTATATAATAATAACTCAATTATAATTAGAATATTCTCCGCAGTTACAATATTTCAAGACAAGCCTCATAACATCATTCCCATATTGTAATAATTGAATAAAACATCCTCTGGAAGAAACATCCACGTAAGACAACATAACAATATCAAAACATTGCACACGACAGCCTCACTGAACTTTAGTTCTTCATAGCGCACCTTAAGAACAAGAAAGACCCAAAGAAAATCCATTAGACTTCTCTTGAACACCAGAAAGGCACCCCAACACATTTAGTGCACCTCAGATCACTTATGCACACATCAGACTTGATCTGTCACTTGGTTTCTCTCTAAATGGAAAAATATATTTTGTATTTATAGTAATTATGTCCCCATTTTCAGGGCCAACTTGCAAAGACTGGCTGAGTCGACTCAATTTTCTAGCTGGGTTGTCAGACGAAAAAAATCATATCTCCTCATTCATAGGGAATTAGAGGGAATTCCATATACCATTTGAAAGGTCTCAGAATATGATTTATAACCATATAAATTGTGATCCAATTTGAGCTAGGTATGTAGGGTAAACATTCCTTCAAATATAGAATATCCAAATTGACAAAAAATAATACTTTCAACAGTTTCCATCTTGCAATATTTATCTTGGGCATCTATAGGCTCCCCCTATCATTAAAATCAATGCAAAAAATATTTCCAACACTGCTATGGAAAAAATAACACTGCCACATCACCCACCATTTGGCCTCCACATCATGTTGATGTCATAGTACGAAAAAATCCTCAAAATTTCCAAAATTTCCCAAATTTTTCAAAAATGCATAATTTCAAAATTCCCACCATGCCCACCATGAAACTCTAAAATTAAAATTTCTATGGAAAATTTTGGCCCTGTGCATGTCAATTCGACCTCTACACTCGAAATTCGACACTCGCATCAAATTCTCAATGAATTTCACTACAAAAATTGGGGCTTTTTCCCATTTTCTTCCAATTTCTCCATGGATATATTGAAAATCCAAAATTCATCCCATTCTAGGAATGAAAATGCTCAAACAAAGGGTAAAATTGAGGTTTTTAACCCCTCAACTCAATTTTCCCAAAATTATAGGCAATTTCCTCAAACGTTTTCCTAGAAATATATGACAAATACATTTCAGACATCCTTTGAACTTTAAATATGCAATTCCATCTTCTGCGTGTTTTTCTTGGCCCCTGCAAGTTCGATGATGAACATGTGGCTCTGATATCAATCTATAATGTACCCAAATTCCAATCCATAGTCCCGTCACTACAAAAATGACTTAGCCTGCTAAAATGAAAATAAAATGCCCCATACATATAAAATAAAACAAGGGGAAACATGCCCATAATTTAACATGCCTCTAACAACATTTATAAAAATGTGAATGCATCTAGGAAGCACACAACAAACACAAGATTCAAATATAAAATTTAGAAAACAAAATAATCATAATAAACATAACATAAACTTATATGTTTATGAAACTTAACCAAGTAGTTGCATACAAAGGATGAACCTCCCAACCATTGGCGTTGTTGTTCATTTTCTCTCAACAACAAGCCACTCCCAAGATGAGGCTATGAGTCCGCAAGGATATATGGCCTTCCTAGCTATACACTCTCCACATTCAACAACCCCAAACCTAGGTTATATTCGAACAACAATTCCAATCCACCAATTAAATTCCCCACAACATGTATAACCCAAGGAATGTACCCCCTTCATTGACATCAGTCCATCAGGCTCTACCATTTGTTTATTAGGGTTTCCAATGCATTTAATTTACTAGTAAACCTCTTATTTGGGGACTATAGAAACTCTCAAATACTCTAGGAGTGTTCACAACAACCTTAACAAGGATTTGTTTATGCCTAGAAAAAATCCTAGAAAAAAATGTAGAGAAATCGCCCGATCAAGGCCCCAATCAGGCATATACTCATTTGGGATGGTAATCCTCACCAGTATGTGGGACTGGTTGCCACTAAGGGGATTTTATCCTCTAAAGGAGACTTTCATTAAAGATCTTCTAAGCTACTATGCAGAAAAAAAAAAAGAACTAATCTAAGTCTATTCTAAAGCTACACTATCCTAAGTGGGATATAGAAGTAGTTCGTAGTATCCCAGTTAGGAGCAAGAAGAATAACATAAAATTGAACATGAGATAAATGTATGCTATCAAGATATAGAAGTAGTTAAAACAACATGATAACAATTAAAACAAATTCATGTCAACCTTAACTCAGTAAATAGTTACCAAGAAAAGACAAATATGCATACTCACACTCAACATAGAGGATAAAAAAAAATTGAATATGAGATAAAATTAAGTTGTCAAGCTATGTAAATAGTTCACATAACGAGGAAGCAATTAAATTAAATACATATCAATGATTTACTCAGTAAAAAGTTACCAAGAAACACATACATTATACACAAATTCAATGAATGACAAATTCTTACCAACTTGAAAGATAACTTATCATTAGTTTTAAATAAGCATAAATTCACATATTTTAACAACAATTCAAAATGCAAAAACTCATACCTTTCTAGAACATAATAACTCAAAGGAGAAGGATGTCTTTCATTATAATAAAAAATGATAATAGTACCAAAATTGAATACAATTAAAAGACTTCAAAGTCTTCAACCAGGTACTCCAAACTTGACAATAGTGTACAAGCTTTGATCATTGATTCCTAAATCAAGATTCAAATAATTTCAGGAGAGAGATTAGGGTAACACAAGCCTCTTCTTGCCTTATCCCAACCTTCAGCTCCATTCTTCAGGTCCTCCACCCCCTTTCTTTCTAAGCTTGTACGCATGCTCCTTTTACAACAAATGGGAGTTTGTTTAATTCCTTGATCTTAGGAAACTATAGTAATACTAAACTAAGATTAAAATAAACTTAAAAACTAAAGTATAACTAAATTATTAAAACAAAACTAAAGTAAAAACGGAAATATACTAAGATATAATGAAACTAAAATTAAATTAAAAAATGACGAGAAAAAATGGTCTTTGGTGAGCTCCTGGTCCGTGACTCTTTTATTTCCTATCAGTACATTCAAATGCTCTTGGGAATAGAGAGTACACTCTTTAAACTCAAGTAATCTCATATACCTGGTGCATTATTATTGTAAAAAGATTTTTACTACCACATTCTTTTTTTTCCCTTTGCTAAACGAACTGGTTTTGTTTTATCCACATCCATATGATCATGTGGCATAGTTATCATTTAGTTCAATATTGTTCCATGTTTTCTAAAATTTGTTTCTTTTTTACTATGATTACTATACAATATTTTCTACAATCTCGTGCCAATCTTCAATAGTCTAGGAAATCAGGTTAGAAAACCTTACAATCTCATGGGATTTTCCTGAGCAAATAATGCAACAATCCAATCAATTTCTTTTTTCTTTTTTCTTTCAGTCTGGTCATATCCTTTATCACCATAATCTTAGGCATCAATTTTTGTGATTCTAATGGGGCATGGTTGCACATTTTCACCTCTTTTGGGTGTTCTAGTAATAAATCAACATGCGATCTAATACCCATTATTCTCGTAGCTTGATTCTTCCACTAAATCCTTCGTGTAAATTCTCACATTACAATTGGTGGATGTAAATTCTCACATTACAATTGGTGGAAAACAAGAAATATGTTATTGTGATACCTCTTTTCTTTTGCACTCTTTACCTCTACGCACTTTGAAATACAAACCCTATAACATGAGATCCATGGTATTTTTTGGAACCTTAAACATTTATTTTCTTTGAACTTGTGGGATTCTTCCTTGAAACCCTCTTTCTTATTGATTTTGAACACTTAATTACTACCAACTCGAGCAATTAAACCTTTGAAATTCATGGAAATATAAACAATTCCTTAGCAACGATCTTAAGCATAATTGAATATGTATAATTGCAACCAATTTATACTTGTCATCGTGTCCTCTTTCATTTCTGAGTCAGTTAAAACTAATAGACAGGTGGCTTGTGATGTTCATGGTGGTTGTTATCATTGAAAAATCCTCCACAACATTGCACACAATTGGTTAAAGAAACACATCAATGCCAACAACAATTAGTCCACCTAGAACACTGAAATGCATTCAAAAGAAAAAAAAAACTATACAATTGGATCAAAAATTGACATGTGCAAATTCACCAAAGGAAGCGTGTGCACAATGCACAATATGCATAGGACAACACAACGCTCAACGCGCACAATGTGCCAAGTGCGCGACTGTGTATGAGGAAATCCACTCACTTCTATGAACATCACATTTATGGATCTTGTTGGCCCCTCAACTACTTATGGACCAACCCCCAACATGATTTGACCCTCATATCTGAGTGAAATCAGAATGGGAGGCTGGTCAAGGACTAGAGGGTGCCCTAAAAGGACCTGTGTTCACACCAAGAACCAATTACATTTTTCCTTGAAGAAATGCTATAAATAAGAGCCATGGGTGCACTAAGAAATCAAGATCTTCATAGTATTGTTATGCTCCAAGAATTCTCCCTTGAGAATCCTCTTTTCTCTTTGAAGCCTTCAAGAACCATTGCAATAGGCCATTCCACTCACCTCTTGAGGGAATAGGCATTGTTGTTCTTCACCATTTTCCATTTTCTTCCATTGCATGAAGAGCTCTCCATTAGGGAACTCAATATCCCTCCCAAGGAGGAAGACGAGACTCATAAGTCCTTATTTTTCTCTACAGTGTTTTTCCTACTAATCTATTGATCCATTGGTAGCATTATGTTGGTCTTTGCTTGATTTTCATGGTTCTAAGTTTCTCATGCTTTCTAACTTTTATTTCTTAGTTGTTTTAGTTTTGTTTTTTTTTTAATACATGTGTTTGTATTTTTTAACCCACTCACAAACTTATGTCTTGTCTAGCAGGCTCATCTAGGCATGCAAGTGTTGTTGTTTCACTCACCCAAGTGACAAAACCAACACACCGGATTGGTGACCATACTAGGGAGAAGGTATCAAATTCCTCCCTATTTGAGCTTAGATATTACTTATTTTTTATCAATTTGACTTGCAGGTACCAAAACTGGCCTAGCCCAACCTGCCAAAGTCAAAATTCAGAGCTGGGGAAGGAATATTTCACTCAGAAATTTCTTACATGACGCCTAACAGACAGTGCACAATTTTTCCTGCCCACATACACACATTATGTGCACTGTGCACACCACAAGATTCTTTTCTCTGTGCATTCTACACAATGTGCTCCCTTTGCATGTCTGTCATAACTGCATCCCATGCATTTG
>JASDQU010309118.1:14451-24676 GCA_032191745.1 Picea mariana
AAATAATGAAACTCATGAAATCCATATACCCATATTAATGTAGAATTTATGAAAAGGGTCTAGTCTCCTACTCTGTCTTCTGTCTTCTGCAGGTGAATTCTCATTTCTTCAATAACTCTGGGCAGTTTAACATTGAAAATCATCTTGTAGGCCTTTGACATGACTTTATTGATAAAAATGATTGAATTCATCCTCTTTCTTTCAATAGATATTGATTCTTCTTCAGGTATCTTTGCATTATTGCTGGTGAGAAAATCATCATCAGATATGTACAATATTTGAAGTGTCTAAGAGAGTGGAAGTTCACTAACTGTTTGTGGATGGTATCAACTAGGAACTCATCAAAATTAATGCAGACAGCTTGACCTGACTCTGACTGGAAGAATTTGAGCATGAAACCTAACATGACCTCAACTACGATTCTATCACTATGAAGACCTAAAACCTGAGTTAACAAAGAGAAAACACATTGAACCTCACTAACCATGATATCAATGCTTAAGGGAAAAGATAGGCTTTGTGGGAACTGAACAAGCTTGATAATCATTCTTATAAACATAGTTTTAATCTCTGGTTGACACTCCCTATAGACTCTAATCATTTCTTCCTCATCAAAAGGTTCAGAATTATCAGAGAAATACTTAGGAATTTTTAATGACTCTCTGACTAACACAACATCAATTTTACACAAGACTTTAGACCCCTTTTATCAATTACAACTCTTTCTAACACTGAGTATTTCTCTGCACACCATCCTATAAATTCAGGAAACTGAAAAAACAATTCGGTTGCATACAGAATGAGAGAAGCTTGGAAAAAATCCAAAAATGGAAAACATTTCCCTTTAACGTCAACTAAGTTACTTCTTAATTGATAAATAGGGGCAATAATGAATTCAGGGTCACAAACATCATTATCTCTATCGATTAGGGCTTATTCATTATTTTCTGGGCTTTGTTCAGATACTTCGAGCACGATGGGATACATGGTAGCAAGAAAAAATACCTGGTAATGGAGATTATAATGGCACTGAGAATTCAAAATTCAGTCGAATGTGACAGTTGCAACAACTCCAATAGTTCCCTCTTTAACAAAGATAAACAAAAATAAAAGTCACATCAACTTTATAATATTCAACTTTTCAGAGCAACGGGTCAGTGGTTTCAATGTAAACCACTTTCTTCTCCACAATCCTCCTTGTGCTGACACGTCTTTACCTTCAAAACCCGTGGTTTCATTTAAAGGATAGGTTGGTTTTCAATTTGAAGTTCTGATTCCTTGTTTATCTGGCCAAGTCTTTGAACTTTTGCTAGCTAGTAATTGTTGTTCACAATAAATTTCTCAAATTTAATAAGAAATATGGATCTCATCTTGTGTTAGCAATGATTTGTCGGTTAATTAATATTTCTCCCATTAGGATTCAAATATTTCCAAAGATATTTTTGTGTTCGTGCCAATGTTAATGAAAACAATCGGGGTCACATTCAAGTCCTCTATAACTTTAATGAAATAATTATCCCCACTCATGACAACTTAAGTGGAGAGGATAACACTCCATCCCACAACCACTAAAGCTAGACTCGATTAACAATGATGATATTAATCATAATTTTAACTTTATGATATTGAAGAAGGAAAATATATTATTAATATCCACTTAAATTAAATATAACATATATTAAACTTTATTTAAATTTGTATATATGAATTTTACTCTCATTTATGAGTATTAACACTTATAAATTATATATCAACATACACTTCATTGCAACAAAATACCTTTAATGAAAAAAATACTATTCAATTATATTACATTCACAACAGTTTATTTTATTATTATTATTATAAAAGAAATAATTTAAATATTCAAGGGTTGGTATTGGCTTAGTCTATGTTGATACAATCTTAAGATCTTGATAGGGAGCCACATTATTGTGTGCAAATAAAATTTGGCCACCTAAAATAATTTGTTGGTCGTCTGTAACGGGAAAACTTCCACTTGTGCCAATTGTCCTTGAGTTTAGGGTTATTAACTTGTTTTCTTATGTCCAAAGAAGACAAGTTTTTATCCAATTAAAACCAATTTTAAATCATACTCTAACAAAAAAAAAATTAATTTTAGTTTCAACCAATCCCTTGTATATAAAAAAAAAACAACATCACATACTATACTCCCTGAAACTCTAATATAAAAATTATAAACTCTCTTTTAACCCCTTACCTTAAACCCATACATAAATTAAAAAACACACATAAATCCAAAGACATCTACCTACCTAAAATGAAAACTCATAATTGAAATTATTTTCATAATTGTTACTAAACTTCTACGATTTCTATATACCTAACAAAATCATATGTCAAGAAGCATGCACCTTTTATATCAAGTGATATGTTATTTTATTTTAATGTATATATATTTGTCCTTTTGTGAACGTGAAAGAATGGGATACCATACTCGTTTATGATTACTTAGAAAATTCCTTTGTATATTGATCCAAAACTATCCTTCCCCAACAAATTGGCCTTAATAAATCCATTAGTTGCTCTAGAAAGCTCTTGATATGATATACTTTCATTCTCTAATTTATGGGAAACAACTCGTGGGAAATCAAAGTTTTGTAGATGGAAATTCCCTCTTGAGAGGAATCGCAAAAGTAGACAACATAATATAAAACCAATACCATAAAAAATTGGCAATAATAATTTTCTCAAAACATCAAAATGACTTCTTGGTGCTGGACATGCTGGTAAGGAAAATACTTGTGGACCATAGGGACCTAAATTTCCACTTAAGGATATGATAATGCTTTGATTTGTAGAAAATTCTCCTTTTGATATTTCTTCATTGAGATTGTTGAAAGATAAATTCAAATAGTGAAGCTCTTTCAACTTGTTGTGAGTAATTGGTATTGTCCTTGATAAGGAGTTATAAGAGAGATCCACGCCCATGATATTTTGTAGATACCCAACTGAATATGAAGCAGTGAAAGAAATTCCTGAAATTTCAACAGAAATGAAGCAGTAAAAGAAATGCCTAAAATTTCCAAGCCAACGAATACTCTATGTAAGCATTGTCTACATAGAAAACATACCAGGACCAAGTTCAAATCAAAGGAGTACTCAAAAACAAAACCATTGTAGATTGTACATACTGATCTATGTGGACCAATGAGAAAAACGAGATTAAATGGTGAATAATACTTCATGCTTCTGATTGATGACTACACAAGAATGACTGCAGTTTTCTTTCTCAAGAAGTCAGAGGCAGTAGAAGACTTCAAGATATACAAAGAGATGGTTGAAACAAAGACATAATTGGAAATCAAATGTTTGAGATCAGACAATGGTGGAGAGTTTACATTGAAATAATTCATGAATTTTTGTAGCGAACATGGAATAACAAGGCAATTCTCAATAGCCAACACACCTCAGCAAAGATAAGTCACTGAAAGAAAGAATAAGACCGTACAAGAAATGTCCAGAACCATGTTGAAATATTCCAATTTGGGTGACATCTTTTGGGCACATGCAGTACATACAACAGTTCATATTCTGAACAAAGGAATTCTCATAATTAATAGTGATAAGACTCCCTACGAGCTATGGAAAGTAAGACCGAAAAATGTGAAGCATTTTAGAGTATTTGGAAGAAAGTGCTATATCAAAAGAGAAGACGACGGGATTGGAAAATTTGACTCTTGAGTTGACAAAGGAATATTTTTTGGGTTCTCAAGAAAAAGAAAGGCATACAAGTGTTTCAATCTGAGACTCAACAAAATAGTGGAAAGAATCAATGTACAAATTGACGAGACAAGTGTATGGAATCCTAAAGAAGAAAGAAAAGGCTCAACAGAGCAGGAAGGAGAAGAGTATTTGAAATAAGAAGTAGAAGAAGTGGAAGCGGAAGAAGAATAAGAAGAGTTGCCAAAAGTAGAGCAAGAGGAATATAACCAGAAAAATCTTCAGATATCTCCCCAAAATCCTAGCCGATGAGTGCATAAAAATCATCCACCAGAATAGATCATTGGGAATAAAGATGCAGGAGTTGAAACCCGAAGAAAATTATGCCCATCATAACAAAGACATCTAGCATTGTTGTCCACAATTGAATCCAACAGTTTTGAAGAAGCCAACACTGATGAACATTAGATCAAGGCTATGGAATAAGAACTGGATCAGATAGAGACAAATGAAACATTGTAACTTGTTCCAAGGCCTAAGAATAAGAACTGGATCAGATAGAGACGAATGAAACATTGTAACTTGTTCCAAGGCCTAAGAATAAGAACATGATTGGAACAAAATGAGTATTCAAAGACAAGTTGAACGAGGATGGAAAAGTAACCATGAATAAAGAAAGGTTAGTATGCAAGGGATATGCTCAGGTTGAAGGAATAGATTTTGAAGAAACTCTTGGCCCAGTTTCCAGAATGGAAGAAGTCGAACTGATCTTGGCTTATGCATGTTCTAAGAAAATCAAAGTATATCAAATGGATGTAAAATTAGCATTCCTAAATGGAGAATTAGAAGAAGAAGTCTACATCAAACAACTCAAATGATTTCTACTGTCAAAAAAGGAAGATTATGTTTGCTTATTGAAGAAGGCATTGTATGGACTCAAACAATCCCCCAAAGCATGGTATTCAAGATTGGACAGGAATCTACAACAACAAGGGTTCAAGAAAGACAATGTAGACAACAAACTCTACATAAAGGTAAATCGATATATTATATTGATAATTGGAGTTTATGTTGATGACATTATTTTTGGAAGTGATGATGACAGGATGAGTAAAAAATTTGCTAAAGACATCCAAAATTAATTTGAAATGTCATTACTTGTTGAGTTGTATTTATTTTTGGGACTCCACATATGTCAGAAAAATAAAGGTATTTTCATCTCCCAGACCAAGTATATCAAAGAAATGCTAAAGAAGTTGGGAATGGTAGATTGCAATCTCATAATTACTCCCATGCAGACTAGTTGCAAATTGAGTAAAGATGATAAATCCAAGGATGCAGATCAGAGACTCTACAGATAGATGATTGGAAATTTACTCTATGTGACAACATCAAGATCGGATGTGATGCAAGCAGTTGGAAAGGTGGCAAGATTTCAAGTAGCACCAAAGGAAACACATGTTATGGAAGTAAAGAGAATATCCAGATATCTCAAAGAAACATAAGACTATGGATTATGGTATCCAAAAGGGAATGATCTATCTCTAGTTGCATACATAAATCCAGATTGGGTAGGAATTGTTGATGATAGAATAAGTACAAGTGGAGCAGCCTTCTACTTGGGTGATTGTCTGGTATCCTGGTTGAGCAAGAAACAAACTTCAGTATCATTGTCCACAATAGAAGTAGAGTATATTGCAGCAACAACATGTTATACACAGGTTCTCTGAATGAATAAAACTTTGTAGGACATACAAGTGGAATATAACGAGCCTATTTTGCTATTCTGTGATAATACCAGTGTTATAAGTATCTCTAAGAATCCAATGATGCGTTCCAAGATGAAACACGTTCTGATCAAGTTTCACTTTCTACGGGAACAAGTTACAGAGAATAACATCAAGGTAGAGCATATTGGAACAAAAGAAAAGATTGCAGATATCTTCACCAAACCTCTTCCGAGGGAGACTTTTGAGTATTTTCGATGGAAACTTGGAGTAGTTTCAGCCCCATAGTGATCTACATGGCAGTTGGAACAGTATGAAAAGGGGAGAAAAGAAGTAATCATGAAAGACTTGAATGTTTTTTCAATGTTTTTTATCAGATATTTACATAAGGAAGCACCATGAAGAGAAACATCAGTAGAGATCAGAGGCTTACAGACAGGGGAGCAACCCCAAGGAGAAGTCACCCTTTTCCATTAATGTCAAAGGGGGAGAGAAAAACAAAGGCATGGAAATGAAGAGAAGAGACATGAAGATAGGGGGTGACAACATGAGCATAAGTGTTGATATCTACGTGTTGTGTCTAAGTGTTTCCATCAATGCCAAAAGAGGGTATTGTTGAAAGATTAGTTGTTGAAATATTGGTTGTCATTGAATTGTTGAAAGATTGGTTGTCATTGAATTGTTGAAGGATTAGTTGTTGAAATATTGGTTGTCATTGAGTTGTTGAAATATTGGTTTTCATTGAATTTTTGAAATATTGGTTGTCATTGATGTCAACCCTTGAACATGAAGTTAATAAGTTGCATGTCAAAGTAAAGTAGTTGTAAACAAAAGTTAACAAGTTGCATCTTAGTAGCATGTTAAAGTAACTGTAAACAAAAGTTAAAAAGTTACATGTCAAGGTAAAGTAGTTGTAAATAGAAGTTAACAAGCTGCACGTTAGTTGCATGTTAAAGTAACTGTAAACAAAAGTTAACAAGTTGCATGTTAAAGTAACTGTAAACATAAGTTAACAAGTTTCATGTGAGTTGCATGCCATCATGAGATTGTAAATAGGAGTTAAAAAGTTGCATGTAAGTTGCATGTAATCATGAGATCCTATGTGAGTTGCATGTCATCATGATATCCTCATTAAAACACAAACAATAATCAATTGAAAAATCACTTATGTGAATACTAATTAGCATATCTGAAGCAAATAATTCGAGGTTAGAGAAGTCCAGTGAAGGAAGAAGTTTGTTAGAGTTGAGCATACGGACAAAGAGTTAAAGATACAGGTCCTTTGCGTAAATCCGTAGTTTTCAAGAGGAAAAGAACATACACTAGAAAATTTGGGTCATTTTGCGATGACTATTTTGACACTCTTGCGACATTATGTTGTGGATATTGCGATGAATCTAAGGTATCCCAAATGTCACATTGTGTGAAGTGGCACGTGAGATGAACCAGACACAACGTCTCAAGAGAAATGACACCAGGGAGTTGCCACAAAAGTGACAAAGAAGAAATATTGTCACCAGAACGACTAAGTAGGGAACTCATCGAAAGAGCGACAAATATGGGAAATCATTGCAATTTTGACTAGCGATGAAAACCATCGCAAATGAGAAAATGTAGAGATATTGTCGCACGAGCGACAGGTTAGAGAGATCGTCGCAAGAGAGACAGTTTTGAGACATCGTTCCAAGAACAAAAATAAAGGGAGATCATCAGACACCCGAAAATATAGGCAGATTGTCACAAGATCGACAAGCGTAAGAAATTTTGCAACGAATCAACTTTTGAAGGGATCGTCGCAAGAGAGACGAAAATAGGGTATATTGCGACAAAATTGGTATACAATTTTTCGTGATTTGTATATCATGTTCATTGAAATATTTCTATGAGGTCGTCTCAATTGCGAAGACATCAATTTATTAAAAAAAAAAATTAAAATTTGATTTTTGAACAAAAAAAATAAGATTTGATTTTTGAGCCAATTATACAAGGTGCTATGATTGCACACTAAGGAGGTCATCCAAGTGAAGTTTTTGCATTGATAGAGTGTTGGTAAGCATGTGCAACATAAGAAATTTTTTTCCATGCAAGGAACCAATTGGTCCTAGTAGAAGGAGGTCATTCACGCATCCTCTTGTGGAATTGCTACATGATAGCATAGCTAGGAACTAGAGATAAATCCATAACAAGAACTCGAGCCAGTAACGAAATCTAACATTCATAGTTAGATCCATGTTGAAGAGCAACAAAAATATGGAACATTGTTCTAGATTGGTCCTTTAATATTTTGGAGAACAAAAACACTCTCAATGGGGAGGCCTGATTTGAAATGGATCTGAACACATGAATGATTGTAATAATCAATACCTACAAGTGTAATTTAAAAATTAATGAATGTTATATAATAAAGGACAATGCAAATTTTATAAATTAAATGAGACAGAAAAAAAATTAAAACAAAATAAAATAGAAAAATGAAAATAGGAGAAAAAGAGAGAGAGAGAAATGGAAACTAAAAGGTCAGTCTCTTGGCCTTCCCATTACCCCCAATATCTCCTATTCGTCCTTTTGACATGACTCTCAAAGGGTATTTTTACCAAAGAGGAAAGTATGCACAAAGATCCATGAGTTACATTGTAACCAAAGATTCTCAAAATGAGAATTGAGTAACCATTGAAATTTTTTTTCCCACTTGGGTTGTTTCTAGAGCAAACATTATGTCATTGTGTGACATCTCATTTATGTTAAATTAATGGAATATAAGTTAGATTTTATTTTAATTAAAAGAAAAACCAATGTCCTATACAAAAGTTACTGAAGATGAGATACTAACATGCTATGTCTCATATGAAATATGTAGAAATGATGGAGGAACTAGTGAGGGAAATGGATCCGCTTGCTAAGATCCCTTTGGCATATTAGTAGTATGTGGTTTTAGTGTGGGACGCAGGAGGAAACAATGTTACCATTGTGGATCCATTTGGAATATTAGTATATGATACCTTTGGCATATTAGTAGTATGTGTCTTGAGAAAATTTGGTGGTAGTGAGAACTCTTGAGTAGAATCGAGATTGCCTTGATTGTTATTTGGGATTTCATATTTCAAAGTGCAATTTTGGGAGCTGACGATTGGCATTGTTACCAGGGAAAAAATTTGATTCCCTGGATTCAATAGATATGGTATAGCATGGTGTTGGGAAGTCGTATTTCTTTGAATCATTAGTTTCCAGTTGCTTGTATTGAGGGTGAGAGAAAGAAATGGTATGCAAGGCATTTCAAGGTCTCACATGGTAACTCCAATTATGGAGCACATCCCTTTGATTGTTATGGATAAATTTTCTCTAGTCGAGGAGGATCAAGATCTTGACTACTATAGTTTTGTGCAACACAAAAGAGATATTGATGGGGGTGGTGAGCATAATCTTTAAGGATTGAAATAATAGAATTGGATAGAACCCTAAGAAGGGGAGTCTTTTCCAAATCATTGTCGAGGGACAGTTATATGAGGATCCTCTATATGACATTTACTACCATGATTATGAAGAAAAACATCATAATTTGATATTTTTCTTGGAGATGACTTTTAACATTGTGTTATGGGTATGGGAGGTCATCCTAAACACATCTAATGCATATCGTGGGGCTTCACAACCATAATAATTGTTGTGATAGTGTGTTCCTTTCCTAATATTTCCATTGAAGGTTTAGTTACAAGTTTTGCACTATATTCATGGTGGTTTTTGTTGCCACTCAATTCTCCTCTTTTTATATGGAAATGCCTAGAATTTCCAAGTGGAGGCATGACGTTAGTTGGAGAAGATGATGACATCTCATTCTCTCTTTTACTATCCACTAAAGTTTCATTATTTTCTTACTTATTGTAGCTTAGGTGACATGCTATCACAACTCTCTCATTGTAGTTTATTTTTTTGACCTCATCAATGGTGTTGGGTTCCCTTTATCTTGGTATTGGTTCGTAGGCCTAAGGTGTTGGCTCAAAGCCGTTACATTAAGCTCTAAGCATGATACTAGGGTTTTAGGTCGCTTCTTGTGAATTTTTTTTTGTTTTGAGGTTGTGTTTATCCCACACACCATATTGAATATATGTGGGGGATAAACTGGGTCTTTTCTCATAGACACATTTCTCCCTTGCACATCAATGAAGTTTTTTTAAAGGGACAAATTAGTTAACATATGGTCAAAGCTCTCTCATTGTCGTTTATTTTGTTTTCTTCATTGATGGTGTTGGGTTCCCTCTATTTTAGTAGTGGTTTGTAAGATGTGTGGAAAAACCTTGGGAATTTATAGTAATGAATGGGATACTAATGATCCAAATATTGAAATATAAAATGGAGAATGTGAACATGTTCATGGCATGTTTCAAGATAAAAATGGCATGGCATGTGATGCTCTAGAACTTCATGATAGCATTGATCTCTCTTTGTCTTCAAATATAGTACAAAATTAAGGATATATTGCATCTAACACTAACCATGGATTCAATGATAATCAAATTATTGGTGCTAAATAAAAGTGAAAGGAAATTATCCTTCATCTATGCTTAATGAGGTTATGTGAATCAAGTATGATATTGAAGAACATGAGTGGCAAGTCATAACATTGGTTTCTCTCATCAATGAAAAAATTATGAAATTTGTCCATGAGGAACCAACAAAGGAGGTTGAAATAATAGGTTTACATAGGAAACTATAAGAAAAATATGATGATGACCTAAATAAAAATGCAACACTAGGTTTTGAGAAAATAAAATTATAATAAAGAAGGAGCCCTTAAAGATTTTGGTCCTTTGTATTTC
>JASDQU010309120.1:36180-47741 GCA_032191745.1 Picea mariana
GGTGTTGCAAGTAATAATTCTTTCTACCTTATCCATTTGCATGGTGAGAATCTCCCCCTGCCTATCAACTGGCAACTTCTTGATTTCTTCTAGTCATGTAATGAATGATGCTATCAATGGAATCATATACTGTAGTAATGATAGTTGAAATTTTGATGTGTTTTGAATAAACTCTCTATTATGAGCACTAGCTTAGCTTTTCATTTTGGTCTTTCATTTCATTAGTTCCATTTTATACATCAAAAGTGTTTTGTTTTCTAGAAATGGATAAGACTTCATCTCCTACTCCCTTTCCTATCATTTGATGTTTTGTGTGAGATTGTTTCAAGTTTACATGTGAAACATTCTGGGGTTCTTACATCCTCCCCAAAAGAGCATGTGTCCCACAGTTGGAGCCAATTGTTACCTCTCTAGGAGGTACCCTGTACATTTTTCATCTAGCTATACCATAGTAAGCCAAAGGATGCAATTCAAAGCATTGTAGGCCATGTGGAAGATTGTTTATTATGAACACTTAGACATGTTAGTCAGCCATGATCAGACTTTCTAGACTTCATTCTCACTTCCTTTCATCTTGGATAGGATTGGGGGACTTAAGGTGAACCTATTAAGACAAATGGTTTGATAGAGCCATATTTCTATTGTAGAGGTATCACACATTGTAGGGATTGTCTGCCCATGGTCGGACACACCTATGTCATTTCCCACATGGTCATTGTCTAATAAAGTCTGTAGGCATCTCTTGGGCATGGTGCATTTATCATTTTTAGTTCTCAACATGGAAATATCACAAAAATTTCAACATCTCACATTTGTCAAGGAAGTGCAAAAATCCCAAAGCATGATAGCTCAAGCTGAAAATACAACAAGGGCTCAAATTGATCATTTGTATACATACTCTACATGCCACGTCGAAAATTATGAAAAAAGGTCGGGTTATAAGCAAAAATCAATTGCCAAAATGTCACATAGGCATAGTTATGGGAAAACGTGGCAATATAAGATCATCCAACAACATGCAAAGAAAAATTCTACATCAAAGTTGAAGAAAAACTCACCCTAGACAAAACCCATGTTTCAAAATATTTCCATGCAGCAATGTTCACGTGGTTCCGGCATTCCAAAATACATTTGTGGGTTAATTAATTTTTTTTTTATTAAATGTTACAAAGGGGCCACCCTCTTTTTAGCATTCTTTGATCAAAATTGGGAAAGGGCCACCCGATTCCTTTTCATGATAAGATCACACACAATTACACAATGGTAAAAGAAAAAAACCAAATATTATATTATATGGGGGCACATAAGTTAAAGTGACTAGAAAAGGGGTGGAATTGGGTAAGAACCATGGCATGGTTATTAAAATTGCCATATTTAAAAAAAAAAAGTTTCCAGGCTATCAAAGGAGTTGCCATAATGAAGGGGCCTCTACAAATCAAAACAATCATGGGCAATTAAAGTGACACCATGTGTGGTCAATGCAGTGTAGAGACAAATCTAAAGGAGCCACCAACAATCTAAAATATTCCATACAAGATGACCATGGGTCAAAGGTCCAAGAAAGACATTGCCAGGTCTATTAAATCTGCCATCATTAATTAAATTGATTTATTAGCGCTGTCATTTTCCTTTTTAGTTAGAGTCGGTCTTAGTTGAGTTATGGTCTGTGTGTCAAAGCATGTGAAATCAGGTACTGAACAATGAAGGGATCGAAGTCAGCAAATGGTCGGTTGGCCCTTGGAGTCGGGAAGGGATGTCATAGTCAAAACATGCGTATATGGTACGAATCTATTCCCAAAGAGTCGGGTCCTATCAGAACAAAATTTTTATGTGCTGAGGGACCATGCAAGTTGTTAAATAGAAGTCACATCAACAAGCACAATGAACATCATCAACTCATTATAAGGGATGAAAGAATGAAAAATCACGATGCTCGTATCACACATGCCCTGTAGCCCTTATTAGCTGTACCTTACATGCCCCAAAGTGTACTCGTCATGCAGAGACGCTACATAAAATCTTCAGTGTGCTTTGAAACATACGGTCGCCATGAATTTAGTGTTCCCTGAAATGTTTCTACCCCCCTCCCGCTCTGTTATAAATTATGGATGTTCTTCATGTAGTTTGTTCACCAGTCAAGCTTATGCAATGTTTGTAGTTTTCTCTTGCAAGACCAGGTTGAGCAGGACTACTGCCTTGGGCTCATGCCTAATCCACCATGCGCAGGACAAATACGAGTTGCACCATGGAAACCTACCAAAACATAAAGAGGGGTGCGTGAAGTAGTAGAGGTGCTGGACTCGGGCCCCAAAAATTGACATTGATCAACAAATATTCAGAGGTTAGAGCGTCCTTCGAACAATTCGGGTGTATGGCCTTTTGCTCAAAAATTCAAGGATTCAATATAAGACTAGTCAAGTAGTTCACATTCAGTTTCGGTGGATGTTGCGCGATGATCTCAGGTGTCATTTTTCAAGTAGCCGAGGAAACTGTGTCAACTAAAACAAAGATCCCTCCACACAGCGAGAGGTGGTTTAAGGGCATGCCCTTAGATGCGTGGTGTTATGAATATATCAACAAGCGAGATTGTTTAGGTGGGAAGGTCGAGGGATACGTTCCGAGTATATATTTGTAGGAACCTTTTCAGAAGCTGCTTAGAGTAATTAAGAAATATTTCACCTGTGAAGAGAGGTTCGACAAGATACATTCATACCACATTAGATTGTTGAAGCACTTCACCAGAAGGAGACCATTAAATCTACCCTTTTCCTACACCATAGTCTCGGGGAGATGGTAAGCAGTGAGTAAGCCAAAGTGGATCAATAAAAAAGGAAACTCTCTCATGTATCGCTTATTAAATTGCTGGTAGTTGAAGAATTAATATGGTTGGGGAGTAGTTGTGATTTTCTTTTGCTCATAGCGGGCATCCCCAAGGATCTAAAAGGAGATTTATCTCTATCCACAGAAAGGGTAATGCCACACTGCATGAAGGATGGAGTGGAAGAGATTGCGCAGAAAGAAAAGACATTGAAAACCCTATATCCCCAACAACAAATAACTCAGAGAAGCGGTAGGCCAAAGAAGAACAAGGAGGCTAGGGAAACCCAAGTCCCAAGTGAACCACATGCAAGGTCGGCTGTCAAAGAATTACTTATGCATGTTATTCGACTGGAACCTGTCAGGGGTACAAATCTAGAAAGATAGAGTGGAACAAGGACCACAGATGTTTGAGGGTCATCTCAACAGCTGAAGCAAGCACAACTTGCTATTGTTGAGCTCTACTAGGAAAAAAAGGGAACTGGGATGACAGTTAGCAGTGAAGACCCTTGAAGTGTCAGCATCACAAGGCCGTGAAGGAAATGTGACATGGCTCAAGAGACAAATCAGAGATGCGAAAGACACAATCATACAGTTGCACAAAACACAGAAGTTGTCGGAAGAAAGGAATGCGAAGCATTTCAGAGAATGTGAAGCGGTCGAGGAGAAAGTCCGCGCAACTCTTTCCAGTGCACAAAATAAACAAGATTAACTGATTTTATTCTTGTATTCTCAAACGTTGTGCATATGTTGAAATTTTTGAAGGAGGCATCACCCTTAGATGGTTTTGTCATTTTTGTAATGACCACGATAGTCAACAATCAATCGCCACACACACACCCCAACAAATGAGCACGCGACAGAAGTCAAGGCAGTTACAGTGGATGGNAGTATATATTTGTAGGAACCTTTTCAGAAACTACTTAGAGTAATTAAGAAATATTTCACCCGTGAAGAGAGGTTCGATAAGATACATTCATACCACATTAGATTGTTGAAGCACTTCACAAGAAAGAGACCATTAAATCTACCCTTTTCCTACACCATAGTCTCGGGGAGATGGTAAGCAGTGAGCAAGCCAAAGTGGATCAATAAAAAAGGAAACTCTCTCATGTATCGCTTATTAAATTGCTGGTAGTTGAAGAATTAATATGGTTGGGGAGTAGTTGTTATTTGCTTTTGCTCATAGCGGGCATCCCCAAGGATCTAAAAGGAGATTTATCTCTATCCACAGAAAGGGTAATGCCACATTGCGTGAAGGATGGAGTGGAAGATACTGCACAGAAAGAAAAGACGTCGGAAACCCTATATCCCCAACAACAAATAACTCAGAGAAGGGGTAGGCCAAAGAAGAACAAGGAGGCTAGGGAAACCCAAGTCCCAAGTGAACCACATGCAAGGTCAGCTGTCGAAGAATTACATATGCATGCTATTCGACTGGAACCTGTCAAGGGTACAAATCTAGAAAGATAGAGTGGAACGAGGACCACAGATGTTCGAGGGTCATCTCAATAGCTGAAGCAAGCGCAACTTGCTATTGCCGAGCTCTACTAGGAAAAAAAGGGAACTGGGATGACAGTTAGCAGTGAATACCCTTGAAGTGTCAGCATCACAAGGCCGTGAAGGAAACGTGACGTGGCTCAAGAGACAAATCAGAGATGCGAAAGACACAATCATACAGTTGCACAAAACACAGAAGTTTTCAGAAGAAAGGAATGCGAAGCATTTCAGAGAATGTGAAGCGGTAGAGGAGAAAGTCTGCGCAACTCTTTCCAGTGCACAAAATAAACAAGATTAACTGATTTCATTCTTGTATTCTCAAACGTTGTGCATATGTTGAAAGTTTTGAAGGAGGCATCACCCTTAGATGGTTTTGTCATTTTTGTAACGACCATGATAGTCAACAATCAATCGCCACGCACACACCCCAAAAAATGAGCACGCGACATAAATCAAGGCCGTTACAGTGGATGGTGGGAGTCTGACAGAATACTTGATCATTCAAATATCTTGCTGAGGGAATTCATTGACACATCACTATCCCCATGGTGAAACCTTGTTGGTAACCAAATCCCTGTGGAAAAATATAAGCAGTTATGATGTGACCAAATACAGTTGTTTTCTATTCCTGGAAAGACGTCATGAGAAAGGTCATTTAACGTAGAATATTTAGTTTCCTAAATCCTAGGGATAGCATCTAGAGAGCATGGTATCCCAAGAGGCACCCTTGCCTATATATTTTATATTTTCGATGTAAGCCAGGTTAGTTGGAAAACTAGTGTAGACAAAGACTACTGAATGTAGTTTGAGCTCGATCAAAATTTAATGCAAAAGTCCTAAAGNACCAAATACAGTTGTTTTCTATTCCTGGAAAGACGTCATGAGAAAGGTCATTTAACGTAGAATATTTAGTTTCCTAAATCCTAGGGATAGTATCTAGAGAGCATGGTATCCAAAGAGGCACCCTTGCCTATATATTTTATATTTTCGATGTAAGCCAGGTTAGTTGGAAAACTAGTGTAGACAAAGACTATTGAATGTAGTTTGAGCTCGATCAAAATTTAATGCAAAAGTCCTAAAGATTTGATGAAAAGATTCTAATTGTAGAAGTTGGATGTGTTGTTTCCTTTCTTTATGTACGCACTTCTTGTATTCTTTATTCATATCTATTTCTGTCTAAATAGGAACGTAATTTCGAACCTGGGATTTGCTGCAAAATGCCATGGGAGTCATGCCATTTAGAAAAACCATTTTCCTCTAAGTTAACTTTGAATTCATTCTTAGCAGTGCTCTGAGTTGCTTCTTGTGTTTTTCCCCTTCACCACACACAAAAATTTTAAATTGAAGACCGTTTCTTGCTTATCCTTTATCCTCTCAATTTCAGTCACCGATTCATTTGTTTCTATCATTTTATTGAATTGACTCCATAGTTCAAGGTCTTACTTTCTTTCGCTAATGGAACCATAAATTATTATTCAAAGGTGTTAAATCTATCCAAAAACTTAAATCCATAGCCTGTGCTGAGATAGTGTCTCCCGAGAGAGCCCTCTCTAGGTCCAAAAGGCTAGTTTCAAGTCTCAAATTTGGTTTGTAGGTTGCCTTTGTCATTCGTTTCTCAACCAAACAAAGTTTACAGAGTGCTAACATTTTGGCACTGTTGTCGGGGTCAAAATTGAACAAATTTTCCCTGGGAGAATGACTAAAGTTACAGTTTGACCCCTGAGAGTAACAGAGGGACAAACATCTATATATTGGCTGAAACGTTTACTCTAGCGACTCTAGTAAAAAAATACTAGTAGCGCAAAGTAGCGTGATTCAGGAACCCTGGCTCTGAAGATGATCTATACTAGAGCAAATCCTGGCCCAATTTCCTATAGAGCCTGTGCACGACCCTGAGAAAATTCTATGTAGGACTAGGGAGCAAGCACTAGAACCATTCTACTAACTAGACATAAGCTTGTCCTTACCCAAAGACGGTGTGAAAAGCATTGACAATCTTGATTTTGATGCCCTTTTTGAGAAAACCCTATTCAGGTCTAAGTCGAAAACCAGTTTGGATGATATAGTTTTAAACCATAAGAGGTTCCAAGCTTTGATACCTAAGAACATCCCCCAAATACCTAACCCTCGTAGAGCCATGGCTGCCATATTTCGCCCCCTCGTTCTACCATCCCAACTGCATGATTTGCCTCAAAATTACAACCAGAGAATCAAGATCTTTGATGCTGAAGGGAATGTTTCAACCCAAAGGCATATGGATTGGTTCAATGATTTCGTCAACCTAGAGGAAGTGGACTATGTAGATGCAAAAATGAGATTGTTTGCGCATAGTATTTTGGGAGAGGTGAGGAAGTGGTTCAAATCCCTCCTAGCAGAAATCATTCAAGACTTTGCTGTATTCAAAACATCTTTCATTACTATATGGGGAGACAAGAAGAACCCTTTGCAGATGCTGACATAGTACAATAATATGAAGAGGGCGCCGAAGGATACAGTGCGAGAATTCTCAGCCCGTTTCATGAGGGTTTATAACTTGATTCCTACAAAATTCCAACCACCCCCTGACACTGGGTAGCTGCAATATGCCGACCCCTTTGACAACGATTTCTCCTTGTTGTTGAGAGAAAGAAGGTCAAAAAATCTAGATTCCATGATGAATGATGCAATCGAATTCGAGGTAAACATGATGGCATTGGGGAAGATCAAGAAGAGATTCAATAGAGGTGATAAGAAGCCCCAAGGAGATGCACAACCATCGACATCTCGGTCCTTGAATGACAAATTCGACTTAATGATGAAGACAATGGAGAAACTGATGGAATGAATGTCCATGGGAAGTAAACCTACTTCCCGAGAACAAAATGACCCCCAACCCATAAATAATAACCTCAGAAGGGGTCAGGGCCCGCAGGTCAGACAGAGGGAGTAGAGAGACCAGGGCAACCAACAGATAAGTCCTTTGTTCCAAAAACATTACCCAGATGAGGAGTTTGATAAGATGTTCCATGACCAAATGCATTGCTGCGATGATAAGGACACGTGCATGTTTTTGATGAAGGGGGAACATGATCAATACATGAGCGGCATGAGTGAAAATGATGATATTATGCTCAAGACATAGGACACACTCTCCTAGGAGACAGAAGAATTCAGAAAGGGTTATCAAAACGACATTATGCAATTTCAAAAACAATACAACCTCAAGAGAAACAAGGCACCTACCGAGCCTCAGTAGACAAATACCATAAGGAAACCTTCGATGGAATTTCCTTCCACAAGCCTCTTGAACCTAAAAAATCTGACCAAGGATGAGGCTGAAAGGGAAAAGTCAAAGGAGGAGGCCCTGAAGAAAGCGTCGGAGAAAAGCCAAGAGACACATTAAAAAGAGGTAGAAAAGGTATTTTCCCCTTTTAATTTTGAGATTGAAATGGACAAAATCAAAATCTCTATCCCATTCAACGAAATTATAAAAAAAGGTGATTATCGGGAGCATATTATTAAAATGCTAAAATTGGGAGGGACCCCCGATACTTTGAATGTCCAAGATGATCACCCTGCTATTCTATTTGGTCCGTGTGTTGAGGAGACAAGTGATACTGAGGATGTTCCCCCATTCTATGTCAGTCTAAAAGTCCATGACATGACCCTACATAACGCCATGATTGATTCAGGCACGTTGTATAACCTCATGCCAAAGGTGATCATGAACAAGTTGGGTTTGGAAATCACCAGACCCTATAAAGACCTTTTTTATTTCAATTCAAGGAAAGTCGAATGTCTGGGACTCATCAAAGACCTGGTTGTGTCGTTGGCCCAAATCCCTTTGAATAACATGGTTATGGACATGGTCATGGATGATATACCCCCCAAGTTTGTCATGTTGTTATCTAGATTGTGGGCCACAAAATTAAAGGGAACTCTGCAAATGGACATGTCGTATGCCACCATTCCTGTCTTTGGACAGGATAGGCGATTATACAGAGAGGTACTACTGAAGTACACGGTAAGAAGTAAGACATAACCAAATAACCATCCTATCTACATCATCGACACTAAGGTAGGCTCATCCATATTCTACAGTTACCTGAGCTTTGAAGAGGAAGAGCTGACAACAATCATGACCGCCAATGATGAATCTGCACGACAAACAACAGAGTGCTCTGACCCAAAGAACCGTGTGGAAAATGAAATATGGAACATGAGTTTCGACAACACTGTCAGCAAAGAAGGGGCAGGGGCTGGTGTATGGATAAGTCCTCCCAAGGTGGGATCAAAACTCTGCTCGTACAAACTCTCTTTTGACTTTAAAAAAAACATGGCCAAGTACGAGGTCCTGATTTTGGGCATGAAGGTTTTGAAAGAATTAGGCGCAAAGAGGATATCAGTGAACAAAGTCTCAGATCTAGTTACAAACCAGGTGAATGGCATATATCAATATAGACACCCTAGGCTGAGAGAGTATTGAAACTTGGTGCTATACCTCCTCAAAGAGTTCTCAGAGTATGATCTATCGACTATCCCGAGGGGGAAAAATCAGATCTCCGATGCATTGGCAACCTTGGCCTCCATTTTTAAAATTCCCAACTTTCCCAACAGAAAATATGAGAAAGAATTCAAACACAAGTCGATGATGCTTGATAATATCAAATATTGGCAGGTGTTTGAGGACGACAAATAGGTGGAAAGTGTTGTTGGGAAAAACACCCTACGGACTAGCAAACTAGGGTCAGACTTGCATGCAGATTTGACCAAATAGAAACTATTTTTTTACCTACATCCCAAGATTTAAATCCGTTTTTCTTAGTAAATGCATGGAAAAGGACCACCTACCTTATTACCGGCGTTCGATGTTGATCCTTCGTTGTGCTTGACTACTTGTTCACAATGCTCCTTCCAAAGATGACCTGCACTCAAGACAAACAACAACTATGCATGCATGCTACTTCTATACTAAAGGGTTAGAAATCGAATATAAACTAATCAAACCATAGACAATTTATAATTTGGGATGGGAAAAGCATTCTTTTTATTACTTAAAGTGAATCAACTTACAAAATATGAGACCAACCATTGCTCCTTGAACTTGATCTTGGGCTCCTCTTCTTCTGTCCTTCAACTGCTTTTCGTTAAATCTCCTTTGGCATGAGGAAAGGCTAAAGGGTTGGGACAATGGAATACGTAAATGGGCAGAGTTTCTTCGCTATATTTTTTCCTCCTCCAAATGGTACCCCTACCCCTTCTTTTATAGGCTAGAANCCCTCGGCCATGCATGGCTGGGAGTTTCAGTTAACTGACCCATATCTTTTTGTTCCATCGACAACTTTCCTTTTTTCATGCTTTTGTAGGTACACACGGGTTTTTTTGAGTCATTCAGCGTGTACACGCGTGCAGTAATGTCTTAGGGCGCATGGGCCTTTACACAAGAGGATTTTCAAAGAGTTGTTTAACAGAGTTTTGGCAAAGAAGGGATATGAGTTGGCCTGATGTTAGGTAAGCATGTGTGGTGAAATTTAGGGTTATAACAGATTCCCCCTAATGTGTGAGGTCAGAAGAGCATCTGATGGCCGAAATACATTACCAATCTTTACTGATGTGTCGAACGATTGAGCCCAAGGATCAGGAAACAGGAGGTTCCATCTGCAAAATAACAAATGTCTCATTGAGGCGGGCATACCCATGCTCGGGATAAAATAGAACCATGGCTACCAATAAAATACACTGTAGATCCATGTCAAATAACTATAAAGAGTAGCTGCGAATAATACACAGCGGAGCTACATCTCGAAATCAGAAAGATATACATGTAAAGTATCCATCTTCCAGAAGCTGATTTGGCCTGATGGTTGGACTTCAGAGCTTGAGCAACAACTTCAAAATCTTCCAAAACTTAGGTAGGAGTGTAATATGAGTGTACGACTGCACTACCCAGAGGTCTTCAACGGCTCGTTGGTCATGGACTTGATAATCTTGATGATTGGACTGAAGGCTTCAGTGATTTCGAACAAGGACTTGATTGGATATTCAGGATGGTCAGGTATGTAGACAAGAGACATATTGTAGAGGGGTCGACTCAGGCTTAGTGACAAACTTCCCTTGGACAATAGCACGACAAGTGATGAGACTCAGGAAACATATATGTTAATCATAAGTCTACGAAGTAGGAGGCAACGCAAACTCTCCATATGTTTGGAAGAATAACCAAATGATGGAGGACACAACTCTATATAGCGAGAAAATATTCCTAAGGTTGTACTACATCCCATAGTCTGATGAACAAAAGGACAGATGTGCTTTATCCAAGGGCAACTCATTATGCTGCCAATAAAGAAAATACTTTTCCCATCCTCTTTTTGGGGTATATTTGATTTTTTTGTTTTTTTCAATAATTTTGGAAAAATAATAAAGGAATATTACGTTACAATGGAGGAATGAGTATTGCAAACATACAAGCTCAAGGCACAAGGACAAGACTGATGTTCTGGTAAAATGATACTCGGGGAAAATCCTCCGACGGCCAAAGCTGTTAAGACGCAGAAACAAACTGTCACAAGGCTGGTGGATAAAGTATGCAAATGCGGTTGATAGAACACACAATGGTAACGTCCTTCGATGTAAGTTTAATGAGCCCAAAGAAGGTAAGCTCGGTGGTTTTTCATATTTAGAGAGTCTGAAAAAACATAAAAGGAGACTCCGCTAGGGTACCTTTTTCGACAATAGTCTAGTCGGTTTGAAAAAGGGGTAAACTAGCACCGATTAGACGTCAATTCAAAACCATTTTAACGAGTGTGACAAGGACAAGATCACTCGACTATTTTTTCCCTTTTAAGGAGTTTGAAAAAATCTTGACTATGGACTCCATCAGGAATATTCTTCTGGACCAATTTAACGAGTGTGAAAGAATTAGGTCACTCGGCGATCTTTTCAATTTTAGGGAGTCTGAAAAGAGCTTAACTATGGACTCCGTGGGGGTTTCTTTTTCGTAAGTTTAGTCCCTCAGGCCCAAAAAAGGGATAAAATCATACCTGAGAGTACTCTTCTAAAGAATGGAAATTCTATAGAGTATACCTTTGTTCGTACAGTTGACCGTCCGGACCGAAAAATGGGTAAACTACTGTCAGACATATGTGACTTCAAATTTCAGTTTAATGAGCATGAAAGGCCACAAGATCGCTCGACAATATTTTCATTTTTAGAGGGTCTGAAAAGGGATTAAAAGGAGACCCATTTAAGGAATGTTCTTTTGG
>JASDQU010309120.1:47809-61499 GCA_032191745.1 Picea mariana
TTAAGGAGTCTGAAAAGGGCTTAAAGAAGACTCCATAATGGTTACTTTTCTCAGTTAATCCAGATGAGATCGAAAAGCATGAATGCAGTCTCACTGGATGTTGCTTTCAGATCTCAAAGCGAGCTTGAAAAACAACAAAGTTAGCTCATGATAGACTCTTTGTGGGTCGATGCCTGGCATCTCCTTGGGGGAGATGTATGCTCCGATGAAAATATTGTCTATGACGCCAGGGGTTCTAGAGATATTGATAGGTATCGTTTCATCAATGGTTGCCATATTACCCTCAGCATAGATATTGTCTGTAGCTAAGGGATTAGTATGCCAAGACCTATCTCCAGTCATAGTCATGGTGAATTCTCCTGCTTCGATTCGGCTTAACTTTGGGAGGAAATATGATCTATGATGAAGATCATCCCAAGGTTTTTTTGGACTAGTCATTGCTTTGATTATTGCTTCGTCAGAGGGAAAGACTAAGTCTAATGAATCGATGTTGGCGAGAGAACTTTGAGCCCAAATAGGCTCTAGAAGTGGATCTAACTCTTATGTAGGAGTCAGTTCAGGGTTAGCTAAAGCTTGCTGGACTAAAGAGTACGCTACCTTAGCAGTAGACAAGGGCATGGACATGCCTGGGTGCCCTGTCTCATCCATCGTGGCTGATGGGGAAGGAAGAATTCAAGGATCCTCAAAGTAAGTCATGCAGAACGACGAAAATTGAAAAATCTCAACCTTATGGTGATTAGATATAAATTTGATATCGTAATGAGAAGGTGGGTAATCGAAGGCACCCATCAAGGATGGGCACAAACCAACTCCTACGTTAACGATACCTGGTTGAGGATTATCAATCATTGGGACCGTGGATGCCCCCAAAGCTGGGTCAGATCTGGAGAAAGATAGTTGATCAATGGTCACTATTCGACTCTCGTGTGGAAACAACAAGACTTGGAAAACTGTAGCAACTACAACTTGCATAGGATAAGTCCAACTCTGTCCTAACAAGAGATTATAGTCGAGGGGAGCATCGACTACCTCTACTTTGACACACATGGTTTTCCCTTCTAACTGCACAGGGAAAGAAGGAACGATGCCATGTGGTCAGAACGAACGACCATCGAAAGCAGTGAGGAGAGTAGGTGATGGAGACAAAATGGGCTGGCCAATGGCCTTCCAGCATGCTAACAGCATAACGCATGTCGATGCACCCTCGTCGACCACCGTGCGAAAGATATTCCGAGTAAAAGTTTTCATGGGATGAGCCACTACTATCTGAAATGCTACGTGGTAAGGCAGACGAGGTTTTAAGTCAGTTGTATCTAACATGATGGTGCCCAGATTACAAGTCTCAGTAGAGCCCAAAGCAGTTAACAAGGCTTTCCTCTAAGCAGGGAAGCTTTGGAGGACCTCCAAAGTAGACATCATACAAGGGGTTTGTGATAAATCTTCCACCACAGAGTAATTTTGGGCGGCCCTTGCATTTGGGTTGTGAGAAGATTTTTTAAATGCACCCTTTGGAATGCGTGTCATTGTTTCTCCCAATGTCTTCTCAATCTATAGAGGAAGAGATGGGAGATCAACTTCTTTACCCTTCTCAGAAATGCTTGGTTTACTATAGTTATGCACTCTAGTTGATATGAAAGCATCACCCCTTACCATATATACATTCACGAATGAGGGATTGTTTGGAGGCGGGTAGGTTTCTTGGCTGCCCCCTTCTGTGCTTGTAGAGGCTTGAGTGAGATTTTTCCCATGTTGAAAGGGATTAGTCAACACTGCTTGTTGTTGCTGTGTGACGAACTTTTGGGCCTCTACAAGTCGAGGACAAAGATGGGTCGGGTGGTCTTCCGTGCACAAGTTGCATGGATACCTTGCCTTCTGTTTTTCCGTGTTGTCCCCGCCAGCATTATCAGTGGGTTTTTTATCCCCCTTACCCTTCTTTCATTGTGTTTTCTTTCCTTCAGGCTGCTGGGTGGCCTTTGGGTTAGTCGACTGCATGGAGTGTACTTTCGACGTTTGGGTAGGGGGAGCAGCCAAAGCAGTAGTTTGGCTGGCCGCTGTGTGTTGTATGGATAACTGTTGCAACTGTTTTTTCAATTGCTCAGCGGGCTTGGTTTGTGCTGAACCAACAATACCATCAGCATGTGGTCCATCTCTTTGTCTAGTTTTATCCAGTATCGAATGTGGCGCATCTGGAAATATGATGTATAATAAACCAGACTAAGAATAGATGAGCTCAAACTGTTGAGCCCTCATGATGGAATCTTCCTCGGAGAAAACTCCGGATGTCGCGATGTCTTTGGATAACTGTGGGACCAAAGACTTAAGGAACCACTCAAGCAAGAATGCTGGTGAGACTGGTACTTTGATTAAACTCTTTCAGTGTCTCCACTCTCGGATATGATCAGAGATATGGTCCGTTGTTGTCTGTTTGGAATTGGCGAGCAACTTTGTGCCAACATCGTATCTCACAGGTAACTGGAAATGGTTAAGGAAGGCCATCACCAGTTCACCAAAAGAAGAGTATCTTGAGCGATCGAGCTTGATGTACCATTTTGCGGCACTGCCAATAAGAATACGTTGAAACAATTGCAACTGTACATAGTCATCTTTCAATGAGTTAGATGAGCACCAAAGATGAAAGGTAGTCACATGATCACCTGGATCTTCATTAGGCTTGGCCTTGAACTTTGGAATGTCCGAAGGAAACTTTGTCAACATAGGAGGCCAACGTGGATCGTGACAGATAGGATCATTTAACAACCTTGTCAAATCTGGCAAGTGTAACGTCGCCAGGAATGGTAATTTGGGTTGCTGCTGATAACCTGGGAAAAAGGGTCCTGGAGTTTGACTGGCACCAGGTTGCAAGGAAAAGTTTGGCTGCTGGCCCGGATTCTGATAGAAACCATGGCCCTGACTAAGTGTAAGGATTTTGCATCTGTGGAGACATCATCGACTGATTTCCCATAAAGGACATAGAGTGTTGGGCATGCATTGTATTCGAAGGATTTTGGGAAGGATTACCCCATGCCGATCCTGCGGGGAGAGGCATAGTAGTCTTTCCAGGGTTCCATTGACTGTGGAAATAATTACCCCAGAATGACATTTCGGAGGAGGGAACGGATCCTTGTCCTGAGTTCCAAGGTCCTGCTATGTGTGCCCCCTGTGCAGGAATAGTACGCTGTGCAGGAGTAGATTGTCCAAAATTAGGGTTGCCCCCAGTCGAAAAAGTGGTTGATGAGAATGTGTTGTTACCAAACGTCTTGTTCCAAGAAAACAGTGTCGAACCTACCGACATACTGTGCGAAGGTGTTCCTTGACTCCCTGCTCCAAATAAACTAGTGTGTGTAGGCTGCCCGGTGGACTACTGATGCAGACCACCAAGCGAAGGGGACAAAGGAGGGATATGACCTCCTGCGTAAGGAAAAAAATTAAAAGGGATAGGAGTGCCCCCAAGGTGACCTTGTAGAGGAGCGCTAGAGCTCCCTGCCCCCAGACCCAAAGTCTGTAAAGTGGAGTAGGTTAGTACAAGACTTGTACCCGAACTAGGCATACCGTATGAGAATAGAGGGCCTGTTGCACTAGGTGTGAAGGGGGTTGTGGCTGCCACCATAGTCGGGTTCGGTCCACTATGCGACGTAGTTGCGGTTGAGACCATGGTGGCTCAAACCGATGACAGTAGGTTAGGAGATGACTCTCCTGTGGTGGCAACTATGGTGGGAATTGAAGAATTCCCAGAAGGAGTAACAACATTCGTTTCCATTGTTGTGTGAGGCACTATCTGGCATTCATGAAATTGGATCGGTACAATAAATGGTGCCAAGATATAAGTGGTTGGGGTTTCAACCAAGCCAAGAGCGGCTGCTTCAAGGTCCAAAATGGTTGATTCCTCTGGGATTTGTTCGGGCACAAAGGTTTGTAACCTGGTCTCTTCAAAAGACCCTTGTTGGTCTAGCTTCCGCCTTAATGGTGGCGGGGGTGGCTCCAGTGTAACTGGAGGCAGGCCAAGAAGCCTTCGTGACCGACGGATCTTGGGATCCTCCACTGTGTGAGAAGATCCAAGACACGCTAAGGTATTCTAAACGTTCAAAAGTAACACACATTAAAAAGAAGCCCCTAAGAGATAAGACAAGCAATCACTAAACTATTTGGAAGAACTGTTACAACAACCAACACTAGAGCAACTTACCGGTGCAAGTGCAACTTGAACATGGAAGCTCCCTCCAGGTATACTCTGAAAATCATGGCTCGATATCTATCCTAGGTATCGTGGTATACCCCCGCAGTCACCTGTGTATGTCCCTAAAAAGATTGGCAACTACGTTGCCAGCACACGAACAGTCACCGGGCGGGTACAGTCGAAAGTCGGGTAGACCACAATGAGTAGTGTATCAAGCCCGAAACCTGTCAAGGGTATCGAGAGAAAATGGTCTGGAAGACAAATGAGGACCTCAAATGGATTCGATACCCATGAAGACCCGTGGAAAATGCAAACGACGAAATCCCAAAACAAGCCCTCTATATGTGTTCTCCACTATGATTGGTCCGACTTTGGAGGGGTTATCTCCTCTACCTTTCCGCCCGCGACCTTGTGTTTATCCCCTATGTTAGAGGGGGGTTGCGGATAACTTCCACGAAACTGGACTTAGACACTCCCTATCTCAGACTCTAATGTTTGGTTTTGAATGGCCTTGAAGAGTTTCCTCTCCAACCTAATCCAAGGCCCTAGTCTTGAACTAGTTTGTGAACCCTACAAACATAAAAGTCTAGTAGATTTTAAAATTAGCATTGCTTTTATGGATTTGTCCTACGTCAAGGGATATGAGGGTGAAACTGATGATGTGTAAAAGATGAAATTAAAAAATGAATGAAAAAGCTGGAAACAAAAAACTTTTACTAAATGCAAAATTTCAACAACTTTTCACAAAGAAAGATTTTTAATTTTTCTAAGATTTTGGACAACAAACTCAAAGGAATTTCACTCGACTACGAGCTACTTATGATCTAAGTGAACTACAAAAACTTACAAAATAAAAGACTTTTCCCTAGCTAATGATGCCGAAACACACTCTTCAACCAAAGAAGAAAATGAAAAGAGATTTTTTTATTTATTTAAGTGTTAGTAAAGAAAGAAAGGGAAAATACCGACAAGCAAAAAACCAAGAAAAACAATTTTGTCTTAAAGCACAAATCGCAAAGAATCAGATTAAAGAATCACACAATGGAAATTGAAAAAACAATAACTCTCACGCTTGTCTAAAAACCATTTTTTTTTTTTTAATATTTTTCTGTCAACTATTAACTGAGAAAAAGAAGGCTAAGGGTAAGATGAATCCTAAGCTAATGACTGTTCAAACATAGATTTAAACACCTGAGAGGAATACTTCTTATCAAAGGAGGGGATGACTACCCCACCCTGAACAAAAAGTAGCCTGTACAAGCACATGACTGTCACTCAAATAGAACGTGTGCAAACGCGTGCTGAACAGAGACAGATGGTGTGTACACACGGGCTGACCTTGTATAGGCCGCATGTATATATAAACTCTAAGAAAAAATATGAAAATAGATAGAACAAACTAGGAAGAGGCCTCTGGTATTGATAACCAGGATCCCTTGAAGGCTTGGATACTTTTTCTAACAGAAAAACCAATAATGCAAGGAAAAATAATAAGGCAAAAAAAACAATCTAAGATAGGACTGTTAGCAAACAAAACTTAGACAGGATTCCAGAAAACCCCCTGAGAATGTGTGATTCTGACAAGGAAGAGGAGGACTGCCTCTAAGGTTCTTTAAACTCCTACATGCTACTGCTATTTCTACAGCTAGTGTTCACACGTGGGCTGTCAAAGGATAGGGCGTGGGTACATGCGTTTAGGCCTTCTGCAGGCCGCGTGTACCTCTGTGGGTCCCAAAAAATATAGTCAAGAAAAAGTCAAGGAAAGCTGGTATGGAAAACCAGACTCCCTGCTAGCTCAGACCTTACAGAAAAAGAAAAAAAAGGCAAAGAAAAAACATAAAACCTAGTCTTTAAACTACCCAAAAAATTAAATAAATCGAGGAACCCTAAAGAGGATTCTCCCCAATATGGTCACCAAGAATGGTAGTTGGGAAAAACACCCTATGGACTAGCAAACTAGGGTCAGACTTGCATGCATATTTGACCGAATAGAAACTACTTTTTTACCTACATCCCAAGATTTAAATCCCTTTTTTTCAGTAAATGCATGGAAAAGGACCACCTACCTTATTACCAACATTCGATGTCGATCCTCCATTGTGCTTGAATACTTGTTCGCAATGCTCCTTCCAAAGATGACCTGCACTCAAGACAAACAACAACTATTCATGCATGCTACTTCTATACTCAAGGGTTAGAAATCAAATATAAACTAATCAAATCATAGACAATTTATAATTTGGGACGTGAAAAGCATTCTTTTTATTACTTAAAGTGAATCAACTTACAAAAGTTGAGACTGGCCACCGCTCCTTGAACCTGATCCTAGGCTCCTCTTCTTCTATCCTTCAACTGCTTTGCGTTAAATCTCCTTTGGCATGAGGAAAGGCTAAAGGGTTGGGACAATGGAATACGTAAATGGGAAGAGTTTCTTCGCTATACTTTTTCCTCCTCCAAATAGTACCCCTACCCCTTCTTTTATAGGCTAGAAGGAGCTAGGGTTATGGATGAACCCTCAGCCATGCATGACCGTGAGTTTCAGTTAACTAACCCATAGCTTTTTGTTCCGTCAACGACTTTCCTTTTTTCGTGCTTTTGTAGGTACACGCGGGCTGTTGTGAGTCAGGCAGCGTGTACACGTGTGCAGTAATGGCTTAGGGCGCGTGGGCCTTTACACAAGAGGATTTTCAAAGAGTTGTTCAGCAGAGTTTTGGAAAAGAAGGGATATGAGTTGGCCTGATGCTAGGTAAGCATGTGTGGTGCAATTTAGGGTTATAACAGAAAGATTTCTCCAAATGAGTGACGAGTTTGCTAATGTGAACATTGATGATGAGTGCTACTACGACGAAGATAGGAGTGCAGATGCGCATAGTGATGACGACCCTTTCCAGAACCAGATAGCGGGAAGGGACATAGTACAACTGAAAAATAACATCATCCCAAAAGGACTAGTCCTATTGAAAAATATGTTTGACAAAATCAATGTGGATAGAAATCCTAATATCACTACAAACAATGAGGATGTCGAAGACTGCAACACTAGGACTTGGGAGAACTCGAAAATAATCAAATTATAAAAAACGCTCAGTCCAAAGGTAAAATAAGACTACATCAAGCTCATGAAGGAATTCCCTAATGTTTTCTCTTGGAGTTATGATGACTTGAAGGTGTATGAAACTAAAGTGATTCAGCATGTCATCCCTTTCAAAGAATACCAGAGGCCTTTCAAATAGAAGCTGAGACGGATAAATAACCTGTTGTTTCCGCTGATTGAAAAGGATGTAAAGAAACTGTTCGAAGCTAAAATTATCATTTCTTTAAGGTTTTCGAAGTGGGTGGCCAATTTGGTACCTGTAAGAAAAAAGAGCAGCGAAACAAGATTATGTGTGGATTTTCAAAACTTAAACAAAGTGTCCCTCAAGGACCACTACCCGCTCCCTAAAATGGACTATATTCTGCAAAAGGTAGTGGGGTCCTAGAAGATGTCCATGCTAGACAGTTTTTTGGGTTATAATTAGATCATGGTACACCCAGATGACAGGGAAAGGACAACTTTCACGACACCTTGGGGAACGTTCATGTATGCCAAGATTCCCTTCATCCTGATGAACACCATAGCTACTTTTCGGAGGGAAATGGACATAGCATTTGCTGAAAAAGAGGACAAGCTCGATGTGATCTATTTGGATGACATCAAAGTATACTCTAACTCCGACGAACAACACCTCGGGCATTTGAAGAAAGTTTTCTAGAAGTGCAGGAAATTCGACATATCGTTAAATCTGAAAAAATCACATTTCGGGATGTAAGAAGGGAAGTTGTTTGGGCACATTATCTCACAAGAGGGCATTAAGATAGACCCCAGTAGGGTTGAAGGAATCCTGAAAATAGTCACTCCACGCAGTAAGAAGGAAGTGCAATCCTTCCTGAGTAAAGTAAACTTCTTGAGAAGATTCATCCCGAACCAGGCAGAAATTATAAAACATATCACCTGCATGCTCAAAAAGGGGAATGAGATCAAGTGGAACCTAGAATCTAGGAAATCATTTGAACATATCAAGGTAGCACTGACTAAAGATCTTGTGCTGGCCAACCCAGACTTCACGAAAGAGTTCATCTTGTTCTCATTTTCCTTAGAGCATACAATTGTTGGCGTGTTGTTATAGAAAGATGATCATAAATTTAAGAAGCCTATAGCCTATTTTATTAGGACACTAAGGGATTCTCCACTAAGGTATGCCATTATGAAGAAACAAGCATATGTCTTAGTGAAATCCCTAAAGGAGTTTATCTCTTACATACCCAGAAACTCAGTTAAAGATATCTTGGCTCAACTCGACCCTGAGGGAAGGAGAGGTAAGTGGATAGTGGCCATGCTGGAATGTGACCTCAAAATTAAGCCTACAAAAATAATTAAGGGTCAGGGCATTGCAAAGCTGATGGTGCAGTCAGACTATGATGCTATGGAAATCAACTTCATTACTGATCTATTAGAGAATCCTCAAGAAGAAACGACTGTGCAGGTGTCTCATAAGTTCATCGATTTTCTGTGGTATATAGACATCATCTACGTGCCGAGGAATCTGCAAGCCCCTCTAGGTTTAATTAATACCAAGGAAAGATTTTTAAAGCTCAAAGCCGTCAGGTTTTACATCTTGGATAACTAACTGTAATGGAAAGATCCTAGAGGGATATTGCTGAGTTGTTTGCTGGATTTTTACAAAAGAAACTCCAGAGGACACCACTACTGGAAAACACCGTGCACAAAATACTAAGAGTGGGTTACTATTGGCCTACAATATTTGTAGACGTATACAAAGAAGTTTCTAGTTTCCATGAGTGCCATATTTTCGATGGGAGAAGAAAGCTGCAACCCCTGCCATTAAAACCGATCTCAGTTGAAGCACCTTTCATGCAGCGGGGTTTGGATTTTATAGGGGAAATAAATCCACAATCCTCGATGTAGCACAAATGGATACTCACAACTACATATTACTTGAAACGGATAGAAGCAATCCCCACAAAGGAAGCTACCGATGTAGTCATCATCCAATTTATGGAGACAAACATCTTGTCAAGATTCAGATGCCCTATCAAGATCATAACAGAAAATGAGGCTGCATTCAAGTCCAAGAAGATGGATAAGTTTTGTCAGGATTACAATATAAGCCTGGGGCATTCTACAATGTATTACCCACAAGGAAATGGGTTAGTAGAATCATCGAATAAAATTTTGACCAAGATCATCAAGAGGCTCCTGCAAGACAACAAGAAGGCCTGGCATAAAGAGCTTATTTACACACTATGGGTGGATAGGGTTACCACCAAGAAGTCCATGTCGATGTCACCATTCTAGATTGTATATGACACATATGCAATTTTCCCCACCTCACTGGGGTTTTCTGTTGGAAAGTTGCAGCAAGAGCAGTAGGCCAAGCTAGATGACACACAGAGGAGAATAAATCAGTTGATTCACACATAGTAGATGAGGGAACAAGTGTACAATAGATCACAACTCTACCAGGAAAGGATGAAGAAAACCTTCGAAAAACATTCTAAGAAGGGGGGAATTTCAGATGGGGGAATCTGGTACTGAAATGGGACACGATGAATGAAGATAAAGGAAAGCATAGGAAATTCGATCATCATTGGACGAGCCCATTCAGAATCGGTGCATATCATGGGAATAACGCTTATTTCCTAGAAGAACTAAACAAAGAGTGTGTTGGTTGGGGGCCTATAAACGATAGGTTCCTCAAGCACTAATTGGTGCAATAAATTCCTTTTAAGTCACTTGTCATTGTAAATAGTCATTTTATTTTTGTCTCGAGTCAGTATGTTAGCAACAAATTGAAGCCTGAAGTGAAGGTCCTGAGTTTATGCTGAATCTGTTAGAAACTGTGTCGATAGGTTTAGGTTGAATTTTGTTTTTCATATCCCAGTGTCTGAAAGTTGAATAAGGCCCAATGGTTAGTCACCCAGTTTACTGTTCTTTGCTACCTCACTGGGAGGATATAAGCCCTATTGGAGCCAGTTGTTAGCGCCTCCATTTTCCTTTTTAGTTAGACTCGGTATTAGTCGAGTTATGGTCTATTTGTCAAAGCATGAGAAATTAGGTTCTGAACAATGAAGGGGTCAAAGTCAGCAACTGGTCGGTAGGCCCCTAGAGTTGGGAAGGGATGTGAGAGTCAAAACATGTGTAGATGGTACAAGTTTGTTCCCTAAGAGTCAGGTCCTATCATAAAGGAAGTTTTACATGCTGAGGGACAATGCACGTTGTTAAATAGAATTCGCATCAACAAGTGCAATGACCATCATCAACTTGTTATAAGGGCTAAAAGAATGAAAAATCACGGTGCTCGTATCACACATGCCCTACAACCCTTATCAGTTGTACCTTAAACGCCCTAAAGTGTACTCGTCATGTAGAGACACTACATAAAATATTCAGTGTGCTTCGAAACATCCAGTCTCCATGAATTCAGTGTTCCCTGGCATGTTTCTACCCCCTACCTGCTCTATTATAAATTTTGTATGTTTTGCATGTGGTCTATTCACCAGTCAAGATTATGCACTATTTGTAGTTTTCTCTCGCAAGCCTAGGTTGAGCAGGACTACTTCCTTGGGCCCATCTCTAATCCACCACGCCTAGGACACATATGATTTGTGTCATGGAAACCTCCCAAAACATAAAGAGGGGCATGTGAAGTAGCAGAGGCAGTGGGATTGAGCCCCAGAACTTGACTTTGATCAACGAAGAACTGAATGTCAGAGCGTCCTTCGAACAATTCGGGTGCATGGCCTTTTGCACGAAAATTCAAGGATTAAATACAAGAATAACCAAGGATTTCACACTTAGTTTCGATGGATGTCGCACGGTGATCTCGGGTGTCATTTTTTAGGTAACCGAGGAAACTATGTCAACCACAACAGAGATCCCTATGCATGGTGAGAGGTGGTTTAAGGGCATGCCCTTGGATGCACGATGCTATGAATTTTTCATCAAGCGGGATTGTTTAGGTGGGAAGGTTGAGGTAGGCATCCCAATAAAATATTTGCAGGAACCTTTTCAGAATATGCTTAGAGTAATTAAGAAATATTTCACCTGTGAAGGGAGGTTTGACAAGATACATTTGCACCACATTAGATTGTTGATGCACTTCACAGGAAGGAGACCATTAAATCAACACTTTTTCCTATACCAAAGTCTCTAGGGGATGGCAAGTAGTGTGCAAGCTGAAGTGGATCAATCGAAAAGAAAACTCTCTCATGTCTCGTTATTAAATTGTTGGTAGTTGAGGAATTAAGAGGGTTGGGGAGCAATTGGGATTCACTTTTTCTCACAGCAAGCATCCCCAAGGATCCAAAAGGAGATTTTCCTCTATCCACGAAAAGGGTAATTCCACACAACGTGGAGGCTAGAGTGGAAGAGACTGCATTGAAAGGAAAGATGTCAGAAGCCCTGTCCCCTAACAATGAATACCCTAGAGAAGGGGCAGGCCAAAGAAGAACAAGGAGGCAGGGAAACTTGAGTCCCGAGCAAACCGTGTGTAAGGTCAACTGTCGAAGAATTGCTTATGTGCACTATTCAGGTGGAACCTGTCGGGGGTACAAATCGAGAAAGTTGGAGTGGAATGAGGAGCATAGATTTTCGAGGGCCATCTCAGCAGCTAAAGCAAGCAGAGCTCACTATCGTCGAGCTCTACCAAGAAAAAAGGGAATTGAGATGGAAGTTAGCAGTGAAGACCCTTGAAATGAAAACATCACAAGGCTGCGAAGGAAACATGATGTGGCTCAAGAGACAACTCAAAGATGCATAAGACACAATCGTACAGTTGCGTGAAGCACATATGCTGTCAGAAGAAAGGAATGTGAAGCATTTCAAAGAATGTGAAGAGGCCGAGGATAAATTCCATGCAAATCTTGCTAGCACGCAGAAGAAACATGATTAGCTGAGTTCATTCTTGTATTCTCAAACGTGGTGTAGATCTTGACAGTTTTGAAGGAGGCATCCCCCTTATATGGTTTTGTCATTTTGGTAACGACCATGATAGTCAGCAGTCACTCACCACGCATGCACCCCAACAAATGAGAACACGACAGAAATCAAGGATGTTACAGTGGATGGCAGGAGTCTGATAGAATACTTGATCATTTAGATATCTTTTCGAGGGAACGAATCGACACATCACTCTCCCCATGGTGAAACCTTGCTGGTAATTGAATCCCTGTGGAAAAATACAAGCAGTTATGATGCGACCAAATACAATTGTTTTCTATTCCTGGAAAGGTGTCATGAGAAAGGTCATTTAACATAGAACAATCAGTTTCCTAAATCCTAGGGATAGTATCTAGAGAGCAGGGTATCCCAAGAGGTGTCCTCACCTATATATTTTATCTTTTTGATATAAGCCAGGCTGGTTGGAAAACTAGTGTAGACAAAGATTATTGAATGTAGTTTGATCTCAATCAAAATTTAATGCAAAAGTCCTGAAGCTTTGATGAAAAGATTCTAATTGTAGCAGTTGGATGTATTGTTTCCTTTCTTTACGTATGTACTTCCTGTATTCTTTATTCATATCTATTTCTGTCTAAATAAGAATGTAATTTCAAACTTGGGATTCACTGCGTAATGCCCTGGGATTCCCTGCACAATGCACTAGGATTCACACCATTAAGACAAATCGTTTTCCTCTAAGTTAACTCCAAATTCATCCTTAGCGGTGCTCTGAGTTTCTTCTTGTGTTTTTCCCCTTCTCCACACAAAACAATTTTAAACTAAAGACTGTTGCTTGCTTAGCCTTTATCCTCTCAAGTTCAGTCATCGAGTCATTTGTTTCTATCATTTTCTTGAATCGATTCCATAGCCCGAGGTATTACTTTATTTAACCAATGGAACCAAAACTTATTATTCAAAGGTGTTAAATCTAGCCAACAACTTAAAGCCATATCCTGCGCTGAGACAGTGTCTCCTGAGAGAGCCCTCTCCAGGTCTGAAAGGCTATTTTCAGGTCTCAAAGTTGGTTTGTAGGTTGCCTCTGTCATTCATTTGTTAGCCAAACAAATTTTAAAGAGTGATAACATGATCCAAATGCATCAATTCAACTATATTATAGCTATTCATTGAGGTAAAAAGGTGTGTCGTTGGTTCACTAGATTAAATCGACCCACTTCCAAGTACCGTGGGGACTATTCACTGCCCAAAGTAAATGATTTGGTCCTTATCCCAAACATTGAGCATAAAAGGTGAAGTTGTGGGTTAAGAAAATAGTCATTGGGTCAAACACATGATGTTGGATTAGTAAGAGGGGGGGTGGATCAGTAATAGCGTAAATATAATCCTTTTTCACCAAATAATCCAAGTGTTATATCAATGTAGAATTATTATCCAATAATGAGCAATAAGAAATGAACAATAACACACATACACAGTACACCGGTGTTTTACATGGAAACCCAAATCGTGAGAAAACCACATAATGATTTTTCTTATATGTCTTGAAGAATTACATTCAT